>LNAC01000235.1:1371390-1404425 GCA_002007465.1 Ailurus styani
GGGCCTCGATCCCAGGACGCTGAGATCATGACCTGAGCCGAAAGCAGAGGCTTTAACCCACTGAGCCACCCAGGCGCCCTAGAATGGTTAACATTTAAAGTGCTTTGTTCATTACCCTGTTTTCCTGGTTCTGATACTTTGTTTCATTTTTCTTATTGATATGTTCATTATTGAGTTTAGAAAAGTCTTTGTGGTTCTACAGACAGACAGCAGAATCTGAGTATCCCAACTTTGTAACTGTATCTTTCTCTGTAAGCCAAAGTTCATCCTATAAATGCTAGAAACTGACTATAGACCCCAACTGAACTTAAAACTAAATAAGAATCATCTCCCGTTGGTGTTTATCTTTTTAAAAGGAAAATAAGATGAAGGCTGGTGGGGGGAGGTCATCAAGAGGACAGGACTGCCAGTTCACCCACGAGCTGGACTTGGGCCATCAGAGGCTGCTCACCCCCTCCCCTGTCCTTGGAATTATGTTCTGCCCACTGTTGGCACAGTGGGAGCGGGTCCAAGGACACAGCTTTGAGACAGTGGTGTGCTGTGGAGAGCTCCGGATGGTATATGTGACTGAACCCAGTTAAGGCCTCCTTATACACTTTCAAGATTCTGGCGGGCTGATGCAGGATCTGCTTACCTTGTGGGCACCCCAGACAAGCGTTGTAACAAGTCAGCTCCCTTGTTTATTAAACCTACTACCTGCCAATCTGGAGGGGACTGCCTCTTTCTTTGGTCTCTCCCAGCCCTCCATGTACAAGGGCCAGTTTCAGATTATACCTAGGAAGCTCCCGAGGAGGTTGCAGACCAACAAAGGCAGTTTATAGATTCTTCCAGAACACAGAAACAGATTTCTGGAGAAGGCAATGGCTTTGAGATATACTTAATAAGAAGGAAGGAAAGAAAAAAAAAAAAATAAAAGGGAGAGAGGATAAGTCAGGAAACTTGGATACGAGCTGAATTTTAAAAATGTAATTTTGGCTTTAGTTTGTGAATGTTGTCATTTTGGGGCCTCAAGGGAATTGCCTACAGGGGACACACCAACACTTGTTTACCTTGGTACTTTTAAAATGTCTCAGCAATGACTAGATCTAAAGGAAACTGGTGTTCACCTTCCTAAGTACCAGGATGTGACCAAGTCCCCTGCCAAATAGTTTTGTATAGTGCGTATGGGTTTTCGAATGAGATCTAGATTATTCAGCTAATGACCAACACACACTATCGCAAATGGCCCCTCCCCTCATATTAAGCTTTCTAGGGCAGTATATAAAGGTGCTAATGCAAATGGATAAATTAAAGGGGTACACTAGGAAAACTGGGGAAATAATGCCCTTTACTCATAAAAATGCTTTGTTTCACCTGGAGAATTAGATATGATTAATATCTATATGTAAGTTTACATGACATCTTATTCTCATAATTTAAAAGTATAATCCAGGATGGGCCTGGCGGTTGGCTCAGTTGGAAGAGCATGTGACTCTTGATCTCTGGGTTGTGAGTTCAAGCCCCACACTTGGGTGTAAGGATTACTTAAGTAAATAAAACTTAAGAAAGCGTAATTCAAGGCTAAAAAAGGTTCTTTTTAGACCAATTTAAAGCCACAGAACATACCTTTCTTGATCTAATCAAGGTATAGTCAATACTGAAACACATGGCAACTTCTTGAAAAGGGATTAAAACAAAGGAAATGTTCTCAGGTTTTCTCTGAAGTATTTCAACTGTTGCCAGTGGAGGCTGCTGCTGACATAACGAGCAATACCGGTCAGTCTGACACTGGTCCGAGTAACCTTGATTATCTTATTTCTGGAGAATGGAAAACTGTAGGAGTGTGCATAGTCAATCACCTAGTGAGACTGGTCTTACAAAGAGGAAATTCTCTGTAAGAGCTACACAGGCCAAGCTGTAATCCCAGACTGTACAAGCATGTCAAGTACATGATGAGGCTCTGCAGGGGAAAATGACATTAACCACAGAAAACAATGACTTCTCTCATCAGTTTAAGAGTGGAGAAAACTTACTTGATCAAACCCTTGTTTCAACTAGATCATCGTGTCAGATTTCCTCCATATACATAGCCAAATTATCACCGGGTTCTAATGTTGGGTGAGAAGATTAAACTGTACCTTTGATCTTAGGATAAACCAGCCAGTTAAACAACTTCAAAATGTGCAAAAACAGACGCTCTCCTCAAGTTATCCGGGCTCTGTGAAGTACCTTTCAAGTGACCCACAAGTCCCACCTACTGAACAGCCACACAGGTGAGAGCGAAATTCAGGTTTCCAACCAAAATTGTCAAATGTTAATCCAGCAAAATCTGCCACTCCCAAGGACAGCTTGTTAGGTCATCGATCAGTCTTAGATTCCTCTGCTACGTTCTCCTGACTTTGAGCCTCTCACAAGCGACTGGGCGGAGAGTCAGGGTCAGAGGAAGTGAAAGTCAACAAGCGCTTACTCAGCAAGGCATTGTGCCGCTTCAGGTAAGCGATTATGTCTCCTTGCTTTTCAACGATATCTTCTAGGCTTGAAACAGACCTGCGAAGAATCAATATATTCACCAATACTCACTCGTGTCTTTGCAAATGAGTCCCCTCCCAGTTTCCAGCACAGCATATTGCATTTATGACTTTTTCTTAAGATGTTGTGAGCCAAGGTAATACTCCAAAATGAGATTCTTTCATTAGACTTGGTTTTATCCAACTGAATGGGAGTAAGCAAATCAAACTTAATTCTGATTAATGGGAGTAAGCAAATCAAACTTAATTCTTAATTCTGCATATATGCAGAATCATAAACTCCAAGCATAAGAATGTTTTCTAGATTTCCAAGGGCGGGAGGGAGAAAACTGTGGTAATTCTTTCTCTAGTCTTTCATTCCCCACCCAAAGCTTACCTGAATCCAGTCTCCGAGGTAATATTGCTGGGGTAAGCATAGATTTTTTCTTCTTCAAGTATATCAGGCTGTGGTTTGGCTTTATTAAATTTTCGAATTTTCACTAAAATAATAAAGTCATTATTGTCAGGTTATGTAATTATGAAAAAAACTTTTATTTCCATTTATTCAAATTACATTAATTGGCTATGCTTTTCAAGTAAGTTAATATGGATGAAAATGTTTCATAAAGTGAATAAACAGGTTTGTTTATTGATGTACTCAAGGCTTTCAAAGTCTATGAGCCTGGCCTAAACTAAACGCTGGGAATACAGAGAGTATCATTATTACTGATAATAATAACAGCTATGATTTTTGTGTGCATTTAAAACACAGAAGGCACAGGGGAACTATTATGCATGGACTGCCTCATCCAGTTCTCAGAACCACCCCTGAAGCAGATCCCCTTATGACTCCTACCTTCTACAATAAAGTGAAACCCAGGGAAGTTAAATAAGCAGCCAGGTTTCCAGTCCCAGGATCATGACTTTAAAGCCTCCACTTTTGATACTACCCTATAGAAAGAGCTACTAGTCCAGGGAAAAATACAGATGATAAGTCTACATTCCAAGAGAGCAAGAAAAGAACCCAAATCGAAGCTTGCACAAGGAGCTGTGGCAGCCCTGGAAAGCAACCCCTTAACTCAGCAGGAGTGGGATGGGAGGGAGGATCATGGTGGAGGAGGATGGCCGGGCTTGAGTCCAGCCTTGAGGGAAACAGAACTAACTGCACAGACTAGGGGAATAGAGAAGGGTGTTTTAGATGTGGAAAGAGCCTGAACAAATACTTAGGACCTTGAGAAGGGGTGTGTGCATGCATGCACACGTGTGTGTGTATGAGAGGGTGGAAAGGTAGGCAGGGAAGACATGAATGACTGGTGTTGCCATGCCAACCCATTGAGACTTCATCCTGAGAGTAAATGGCAGTCATTGAAAGGAGCTCACCATCATCCCTGAGAGGCAGGGATGAGAAGGGCCAGCTCATGGAGGGCCTTTTATGCCACACCAAGATTTCAGGTTTTCTTCCTTAGGCGTTCAGGAAACTCTGAACAGGACAGTTGTTAATGATCAGAGTTGCTTCTGAATACAATTACTTTGGCAGGAGGAAGGAATACGAAGTAAGAGGACAGAGGAAGGGAGACCAGTAGGGTGCCTACTGGAATTATCCACACAGGACGTGATGAGTGTCTAATCCAGGCAGTGGCAGTAACAGAGGGGAGGAGACAGATGTGGGAGGCAAGTAAACTGAACAGGACTGATGACTGGGGGAGGGGAAAGTAAGGTGGAAGGGAGAATCCAGGATGACAAAAAGGTTTCGGATTGAGCGGGAGCCGTGGGCTGGCACTGTTAGCTGAGATAGGGGAGGAGGGACAGGATGGGGGTGGGTTCGGAAGAAGAGACAGATGTTCAGGTCCCTTCTGTCTTGGTACACTGGAACACCTGGGTGGAAATGATCACTGAGCAGGTGAATATAAAGGTCTGGGTGGCTCAGACATCTGAGGGCGGCCCACTAGTGGGAGGATGGTAACTTTTAGTATGTAGAGAAAAAGGATGCGGGAATGCTGAAACCCACTAATATTAAAGAGATGGGGGGGGGGAGAATCTGTTAAAAGGGGATGAAAATGAATCTCCAGAGAGGGAGAGGAGAACCGGGAAAGAGCCTTCACCGCCAGAAAGGTAAAGGCACCAGAGGACCCAGGGGATGTGGTGGTCTGGAGGCCACCAATGAACTTGGCAGCTTGTGGGGTTAAGTGATGTTACGGACTGAACCATGGTCCCCGAAAACTGACATGTTGAAGCCCTCACCCCTGAAGTGACAGTCTTTGGAGATAGGGCCTCCAGTGAGGTGATGATCAGCATTAAATGAAGTCATAAGGGTGGGGCCCTGATCTGACACGGGAAGTACCAGGACGTGCTTGCACAGAGCACTCGGCGGGTGAAGACACCGCCAGAAGGCGGCTCAGGAAGAGAGGCTCAGGAGAAACCAAGTCTGTCCATACCTTGCCCTTGGACTGGCAGCCTCCAGAACTGTAAGAAAATGAATGTGTGTGGTTTCAGCCACCTAGTCCAGCTACTGCACTGTGGCAGACGACTGCAAGTAGGGAGAGTCAGTGGCAAAGAGGCGGAGAAGCAGACACGGTGAAGGCTGCTGTTCCCCACCTCTCGGGGAGACAACAGACCAGGACAATTCGCACCTCTGGACAGCAGTTAACTGGGCTGGGGCTCTGCCTTGCCTGAATAATAACTTGGGGACCGGGCTGGCATGAGCAGTCTCCACCAGAGATGGCTACCCGGAAGGGAAAAGCCAGGGTTGGGGGCGGTGATCGTCAACCTGGACTGAACATAAGAATTATATGTGCAACACCAAATGAATGAGAGTATTTGCCATGTGGGTAGGGGGAGGGAGAACGGGTCAGTCCCCAGGACTACATTTTGTAAAAAGCTCCACATGCCATTCTTTCCTTTTTTATAACAACTTTTCATTTTTTTCCTAAAGATTTTATTTATTTATTTGATGAGAGAGAGAGATCACAAGTAGGCAGAGAGGCAGGCAGAGAGAGGAGGAAGCAGGCTCCCTGCTGAGCAGAGAGCCCGATGCGGGCCTAGATCCCAGGATCCTGAGATCATGACCTGAGCTGAAGGCAGAGGCTTTAACCCACTGAGCCACCCAGGCGCCCTATAACAACTTTTCAGATATAATTCACATATCATGCATTCACCCACTGGAAGTACACAAGTTCATGGTTCAGTATTTCAGAGAACTGGGCAACCACCTCCACAGGCAATTTTAGAACATGTTCATCCCCCCAAAGAGAAGCTCGGTATCCATCAGCAGTCATTCTCCATTTGTCCCCTGACCTCCAGCTAATCCATTTCCTGTCTCTACACATATGCCTGTTCTGGGCATTTCCTATCCATGGGCTCATACAACAGACTGTCTTCTGTAATGGCTGCTTCCACGTAGCATAATGTTTTCAAAGTTCATCCACGTTGTAACACATATTAGTACATCAGCCCATGTAGTCATTCCTTTTTAGGACTGAGTAATATTCTATTGTATAGCGTGAACACATTTATCTATTCATCAATTTATCTAACATCAGATGGTTTCCCCTTTGGGCTATTATAAACAGTGCTTCTTTGAACAATCGTTTATGTGTTTTTGGGGAGCTGTCTTGGATATATACGCAGAGTCACATGACACTCTGTTTCTCCTTTTGTGGCGCTTCCAGGCACCACATGTGATTCGAATGTGCCCTCGTGTATGAGAATGAGGTTCAAGAAGTTGAAGTGAAGAGGTTAAAAGTGAGAAAGTTGGGAGATGTGCAGAGGGTCCATCAGGATGGACCAGGAGGAAGCAGACAGCATGATGCCAAAAGAACCAAGCATACCCTCTACCTAGATGCCCTTGACTTTCAGGTATGGCAAGAAAGTTGGAAATGAGAAGCACCTTCTGGCTTTGAATGGCACAGGCACAAAATTTGAGGTGCTACAACTCGCAGGTTAGAGGAGAAGACTGAGCCGTGGGCCTCCCTCCAACAGGTCAGGGAGAGCACTCGACAAAGGAGCCTTGGGGGCCCCAGTGAGGCAGCAGGAAACCAGGAAATCCAGAGGCCCGAAGCAAGTGAGGGGTAAGTTTCCGGGAGGTACACTGTGTCCAGGATCATCTAGTAAAGACAAAGGCCGAGAATCGAGCCTGTTTGTTATGGCTATCAGTGAATCTGAGTTGTTCAATGATCACATCTTAGTTCTCTAAAATGTTATCTTCCCCATGGTAAGCCCTGAATAAAGGAAGAAGCTTGGGAAAAGTGTAAGTTTCTTGAACTGGAGAACAGGAAATAACAGCTATCTAGTATTAAAGTAAAAGTCAGGGGACAGAAATAAAAGACACACCACAGCCTAACAAAATAAAAAGGTCTTGGGCAACTAGGTGGCTCAGTCGTTAAGCGTCTGCCTTCGGCTCAGGTCATGATCCCAGGGTCCTAGGATAGAGCCCCGCATCGGGCTCCCTGCTCTGTAGGAAGCCTGCTTCTCCCTCTCCCACTCCCCCTGCTTGTGTTCCCTGTCACTGTGTCTCTCTGTCAAATAAATAAATAAAATCTTAAAAAAAAACAAAAAACGGGTCTCTGTGGTCTCTAAGATAGATTAAACTGAACACATTCATCATTTTATAGATCACAGGTCAGACAGTAACACCAATTCAAACCACTCTTTCCATCATAAGCCAAAGAAAGCAGGCATACTAAAACATCAAAATACTAAAAAAGGCAGGTGGACTTGTTCATTACTTACATTTTCTTTCTTTCTACACTGAATCTCTTACAACTTGATACCAGTAATGATACCAGCTGCTGGAAGGCTGATAACTGAGTGGCATTAATGGAATGTTTTGCTTATTTTTAAATGAACAGAGAGCTAATCGAACTTAGTATCTCAAAACTGTTTCAGGTTTTATTTTCCTAGTTTTCCCCTGTAGAGGGAGTAAAGAAAATTAGTGCTCAATAAGAAGGGTCCATCTTGGTTTCTAGAGATTAACAACTTAAAATGCAAATAAACTAGTCAAGGTTAGGTGAGAATTAGTATATCAAAGAATCATGTCCTCAAGAGTCACTATCAATGTTACCAAACCCACTATCTTTTAAAATCATTTCAGTATAGAGAAACAAGGAAAATCCATACATCAGGGAACCAACCTTAAATTTTCTATGACACCGAACAAAAACACCATTCTGTCTCTAGAAGCTACTCCTTAAATCTCTCCTGTCAGAACCTACAGTACATTTAGGGGCACCTGGGAGGTTCAGTTGTTAGGTGTCTGCCTTCGGCTCAGGTCATGATCCCAAGGTCCTGGGATCGAGTTCTGCATCGAGCCCTGCATTGGGCTCTGCAAGTCTGCTTCTCCTTCTCCCTCTGCCTGCTGCTCCCCCTGATGTGCTCTCTGTGTATCAAATAAATAAATAAAATCTTAAAAAAAAAAGAACCTACGGTACATTTAAAGGAACATTATAATTTAATAAGCTAAGCTTCTCTTGAGGATGTAAAGGTAAAACAGTCATACTTGAATCTTCTAAAGAAATTCAATATTTGCAGAAACCCTAAGTTTATAATTATTATAAACCTTTCCTATGTAAACCATCTATTCACTTTGCGAGTGTGAATTACCAATTATCAGGTTTTCTTACAGTATGAAGCATATTCATTTGAGAGTTAACAAGACAGTTTTTTAATGATGTTTTTATTCAGATAAAACTTTAAAAATTAATGTAAATAAAGGTGAAATATGCTACAAAGTCTTTGAGTATACAAAAAAGCAATTCTTTTTAGTTAGGAAGACAATATATTAAAGTAAATGGAAAAGAATAAAATAAAAGAAAACCCTTTTTGTTTAAGTTTAGGTGTCATGTAACTGTGTCCAACTGTAAAAATGAGTTCCTGTCAGGATTCTTTTATTTATTTATTTATTTGACACAGAGAGAGAGAGAGAGATCACAAGTAGGCAGAGAGGCAGGCAGAGGGAGAGAGGGAAGCAGGCTCCCTGCTGAGCAGAGAGCTCGATGCTGGACTTGATCCCAGGATCCTGAGATCATGACCTGAGGTGAAGGCAGAGGCTTAACCCACTGAGCCACCCAGGTGCCCCACCTGTCAGGATTCTTGAAATATCTGTTTCCTTTGCCTCTTAAACACTCTCAGGATTTTGGTCTTTTTGTTTCTAATATTAGATGTCTTATTTATAATTAATTATAGATGGTACAGCAAATCCTTTAAAAATAATACAGTAGGTCCTAGAGAAATAAATCTTAGACTACATTTTAACAGCATTAATTTCCCCTTATTTACATGATGACATTCACATGACCTTTGGAATATTGTTGTTACCTCCTTCTATGTCACAGAGCATTCTACAGATATTTACTACAAGAAGGCCTGCACCCCTTGTAGTAAATAAAAGTTGTAGAGTACTAAAATAACAGGCTAAGTGAATTCTGTATTCAGACCTAAACTATGACCTCATTTACAGCATCTGACAGGCATGTCGTACACTGGAACTGATCTCAATCAAGAAGGTAATTCAATATTCATTTGTCATATGGATCATTTTACTGAAATAGCAAGCTGTTTCTTATATACTGAAAGATTAACCTTACTGTAAAACTAGTCTCATTCTTTTCTAGGAAGTTAAATGGGTGATATACATTTATTTTTTAAACATGAGGTACAAAATGTAATCGTCTCCATAATTTGGCTCCTTGTTAGCTGATAATTATAGAAAAATTTATAAAGATCAACCAATCATATGACATTCACATTTATAAACTAGTCATACCATTCATATTCTAAATACTCTTCTGTCAGCCTAAGGAGATGCAAAGAAAAAAAAATCGGTAAAATGAAACATATGCTGAGACCCATGTGACTTTGTCCTTCATAACAAAAAGAAATGACCTCTTTCAAAATGGATACACAAGATATTTTATTGTCACAAAATATCTTATGCAGTGCCAGAAAATTAGCTACTATTTTGGACAGATTTTACTGCATGTCAATATTGCATCAGGGATGAAATCTAGATTTTTCCAGGGCTTGAATTTTTTTGTTAAAAGTATCCTTCCATCTATTTTTCATGTTAACATAACTAAAGCTTTTTTTTTTTTTTTACAAAGATTGTTTATTTTAGAAGGAGAGTATGTGCAGGGGGAGAGAGAGAGAGAGAGAATCCTCAAACAGACTCCCCACTGAGCACAGAGCCTGATGTAGTGCTCGATCCCAGAATCCTGAGACCATGACCTGAGCCGAAATCAAGAATCAGCCATGTAACCAACTGAGCCACTCAGGTCCCTTTAAAGTAAAGCTTCCTTTAATTTTAACCACTGAGAGTTCTGAGAAAGAGAAACAGAGAGAGACAGACAAACAGACCAACCCTCAGACAGCTCTAAATTTAGAAAATGAGTTCCTAAATGGTTTCTCCTAAAGCAAGTCTGGGCTAAATGCAGTTTTGCGCACATTATTTATTTACGGACTTATTTTGTATTTTGTCATTTTAAATTTAAACGCCAGACATACATCTCAGTTGCCTTTGAAGAGGCAAACGTCTGGGTCTTCTTAATTTTTTTGTTTTTGTTTTTTTTTAATGATAAGGTATCACTTGACAAAAATTATGACACAAATGTCAAAAAAAATGACACAAATTTAGAAGCATCACTGGTATCCTACCATTGGTTTGAAATGGAGGAAGTTTGCATGTGCTCAGCAATGAAAGGTACAGGAGCTCAACAGGCTCTCAGCTGCTAGGAAAACTCTGCCTCGAAGATAATGGCCACGCTTCCCATTGGATCAGGGATGAAACAAGCAGTTAACAGTCTTTAGCCCAACAGTGTCGCTGTAATTCTCACCTGTGTAAATGAGCAGACAGGTCAGGGAACAGAGCAGTTCCAGGGCCAGGACAGCCAGGATGAGGTCAAGATACAGCCTGCCAGGCTCCGGGAAGGAGTGCTGCACGCACAGCACGAGGAGGAGAGCCGTGCTGCCTGCAAAGGACAGAGAAGCGCGGGGTTAGCAGAGCCCAGATGGGGTCCACAGGGCAGGCGCGCACCCAGCCTGTTACACTGAGCAGTGGAGGAGGCTAAGGTGAAAACCCCAAACTCCTGCTCTCTTGAGGAAAAAACCCCAACACATCTAAGAGTAATGATGCCCCCCAAATACAATTCCATAAGAATCTGGATTTTCTTAAAAACTAAAACGATTCTTTGTTCTATAAAATTAACAACAATGCATTACATGGAGTCCCATGTGCATTTAAAAGGGATGCAGGGGTGCCTGGGTGGCTCAGCCGGTTGAGCGTCCGACTCTTGATTTTGGCTCAGGTCATGGTCTCAGGATCATGGGATCGAGCCCCTTGCTGGGCTCTGTGCTCAGTGGGGAGTCTGCTTGTCCCTTTCCCTCTGCTTCTCCCCCTGTTCGCTCTCTCTCAAATAAATAAATAAATAGGGATGACGTTTTTAGAAATTTGCATTATCCCAGTTCTTCCGAATCCAGAGGCACTTGAGGACCCTTGTGGCCCATTCTGGTCACATAATGTACAAACAGAGAACTGCACAGAGGTTAAGAATGTTGCAGTTATGTGGACTGCCTGGGGGGACATCGGGGACATGCTGCTGACTGTGGACAAATGACCTGACACCTCTGCTCCTCAACTTCCTTGTCTGAAAAATAGGAATGACAGTACCTTCCTCACAGTGCTCTTGTGAGGAATGAATGAATGAATATGTGAAAAATACTCAGAATGGTGCTTGGCAACTATTTGATCCACATGAACTGTCCCCTCCCCCACACTTAACATATCTATTATTTGGTCTTAAAGATCATTAGCCTTGTTCTGTACTTTTATTTTGAAGAATACAACGCAGAAGTAAAATAAAATTCTGGAGCAAAGAGGCTGAGTCTTGCCATCATGTAGGGTATGACTGTGAGGTCGCCATAGGGACTTGCTTGGAGAAAGGGTTGTATGGCATTGTGCCCGGGATTTTGAAAGATTACACGAAACCAAATTTATTATTATTAGTAGTAGTAACTTTATTTTTAAAGATTTTATTTATTTGTCAGAGGGAGGGAGAGAGCACACATAAGCAGGGGCAGTGGCAGGCAGAAAGAGAAACAGACCTCCCGCTGAGCAGGGAGTCAGATGTGGGTTCCCAGGATCCTGGGATCATGACCTGAGCTGAAGGCAGACACATAACTGACTGAGCCACCCGGTGTCCCAAAACCAAAATTATTATAATAATGCTGATGATACCTACCATTTATTGAATACCTACTAGGCACTGTTAGTTCACTTCCTCCTGCAACAGAGTTTGTGTGAGAAATATCATTTCCCCAGTATTACAGAGAAAAGGTAAGAGGATGAAGCTAATCACTATCCCACAATACTATAAGGTGCCATAGAAACAATGGTTACACTCATCTGATTAGCTGGACATTCTACACCCTCATGGATTTACGTTTTTATTCTTCATGTAAGAAAAAAATACTTAGAGAAAGTAGAAACAAGGTCAGTACCTGCCCCAATCTCTTTGATTTTCTGGGTCCTTATATGAGCAACATAAAAGTGATGCCATCTGTGATTAAAAGTAAGGGTCCAATTGTTTAGAAATATTAAAGGTCATATGTTAGCAAGAATTTGAAAGTGAGCAGAAAGGTAAAGAGCAGACAATCCCTTGGTGGGCCTCAAAAATACTATTTCCAGACCGTTCACTTGAGAGACTTGAGAGACATTATTTTGGACATAATGCATATAAGGTCTTTTAAGTGAAATATGGGTTTTTGCTTTTATCTTTGTGGGTGGACAGAAAGGTTATAGTGACATCTTCTGGCTTAAAACAAGTACTACACATCAGCAGCTGAACATGAAAGCCAAGCTCTTCCTCAAGGAAGAAGTAAAAATGTCTCCCCATCCACAGTGAGTCAAAGTCAGCCATCTCTATAAAAGGTTTCTCTGTTATGGCATGCTCCTGCAGCTTCCACTGAGAACATCACTGAGTTGATGAATTCGCAGCTTGCTCTTTAAGAAAATGCATTAACAGAACACAGAAGAAAAATAAAAATTAAATTCTGCAGTGCTGTTTTTCTGGGAAAATTTTTAATTTCAAATCTGGTTTCAAAATGTTTAAGTATTTATTCCGGACTTAAACTGAAAAAGAGGGTCTTTTAAAAAGGTAGGAGCTTTAAACACCAAGGCAAAAATACCTAAAGAAGTTCAATTTAATTCCATTCAGACTTTTAAAAAAATGTTTGCAACAATCAACAAAGTGGGTACTAAGGCAGCTAAGTCCTATACGGACTTTCTGACCTTGCCTTCATAAACTGTTTTTCAAGTTTTCCATTTTGGATAATGCAGTTTATTATATCACAGTCTCTCACTGAAAGAAAAACAGTGAACTTCATTTAAAGTAAAGCCAATTCTTTCCTCTTATCCTACAAGTATCAAATAGCAACAGCTGCGTATCTCCTTGAGACGGTTAAGAGGGCTCAAACCAAAAGGGGGGAAAAGTCTACATTAAGCACAGGCAGATACGTGGACACCATGTTCACAATAATGGGGGGGTAGAAAATGTCACCCTAAAATATGCTTTTGGCATAAGGATTACTTTAAGCTGATTAAGAAACAGTAGACACAGGTGAAGCCCTCAAAGCTGAGTGGAAGTTACACTTTTTTTTTTTAAAGATTTTATTTACTTATTTGAGAAAGAGAGAGAGCACAAGCAGGGGGAGCAGCAGAGGGAGAGGGAGAAGTAACCTCCATGCTGAGCAGGGAGCCTGATGCGGGGCTCCATCCAGGACCCTGAGATCATGACCTGAGCCGAAAGCAGAGGCTTTAACCCACTGAGCCACCCAGGCGCCCAAGACTATATTATTTAAAAAGTTTCAAGACATTAAGGTGATCCACATTTTAGTGGCCACAACACACATCATTCTCACAAACATGAGAGAATATATTTGATTATGAAGTCAAACCTCACATTTTCCTTCTGCCGGCATTTCTACCACACAAGCAAGCTGCAGACGAGCTGAGCCAGACTCACCGGTTGAGTGTATCATCAGTGCAAGTCCTTTAAGATGCCTTGTGGCTAGGTAAATCATGTTATAGCCCCGGTTTCTGACTTTGTTGTGGTGATACTGGATGTAGCGTTCAAGAAGGAAATGCAGAATCCACAAAATAACTTTTCCAAGGATTATGACTGTCTGAACTTTCAGTGGGTTGGTATAGTTTCCTGGGCACTTGTCCTCAATTGGATTAGGGTAAGAACAAAGCACACCTGTTAAAAATGCTAAAATGACAAATACAACCTGGTAGAAAGGAAAGCAGTAGAATTAATAGTCAATATTTAGAATTGAGAAATGATATTCACCATCCCAGCACATACTCATACCTTTGACCTTTGTGATCCTATTTTTATTTTTATTTTTTACTTTTAAAGATTTTATTTATTTATTTGACACACAGAGAGAGAGAGATCACAAGTAGGCAGAGAGGCAGGCAGAGAGGAGGAAGCAGGCTCCCTGCTGAGCAGAGAGCCCGATGCGGGCCTCGATCCCAGGACCCTGAGATCATGACCTGAGCCGAAGGCAGAGGCTTAACCCACTGAGCCACCCAGTTTCAATCCTATTTTTATAAATGAACTTAAAAACAACTTATTTATTTATTTATTTTTGCCATTTTACAAATGTTCTAAACAGGAAATATGGAGAAAAATTTGCAGAACATTTAGAAACATACCACAAGAGAGGTCACCCCAAATCCCATCTAACAGAGACGGGTACTTAACAATTTCTTGCCCACTTCTCTTTTATTGAAAAGAATAAAAATTAATTTAGTTAATTTAGTGCTTCAGAGGTAACTAACAAAAATCATGGTTTTAAAAAACTATTTCTAGGGGCATCTGGGGGGCTCAGTGGGTTGGGCCTCTGCCTTCAGCTCAGGGCATGATCTCAGGGTCCTGGGATCAAGCCCTGCGTTGGGCTCTCTGCTCAGCAGGGAGCTTGCTTCCCCCTCTCCCTCTGCCTGCCTCTCTGCCTACTTGTGGTCTCCTTCTCTCTGTCAAGTAAATAAAATCTTAAAAAAAAAAACCAAAACAAACTTTATTTCTAGTTTCAGTTTTAAGAAAACAAAAACAACAGGATGGCTGGGTGGCTCAGTCCGTTAGGCATCTGCCTTCAGCTCAGGTAATGATCCCAGGGTGCTAGGATCAAGTCCCACATCAGGCTCCTTGCTCAGCGGGGAGCTTGCTTCTCCCTCTGCCTGCTCTGCCTGCCACTCCCCCTGCTTGTGTTCTCTGACAAATAAATAAAAATCTTTAAAAAATAAAAATTAAAAAAAGAAAACAAAAACAACTATCCAATTAGATTGACAAAAAATTAAAAGACTGGTGCCAAAATACAGGCAAACAGACCTTCTCATATATTGCTGACTGGTCTGGGAATAGATGCGGAAAAAGAACTTGGAAGCATCTTGACCCAGTAATCCTGTCTTAAGGACTCTATCCATCAGAAGTAACAGCACCAGTTCAGACACTATTCTCTATTATTTGCAAAAACGTTGAAAATTGCCCAAGGATATATGTTCATCCATAGCAGAATGCTTGAATAAATTAAAATACATCTACTCGTAAAACAGAGTACTGGGCTATTAAAGAATTAACTAACTCTCCCCGTATTAATTTGGATGGATGTCTGTATGTAAAGATTAAAAAAAGTAAGTTGGGGCGCCTGGGTGGTTCGGTGGGTTAAAGCCTCTGCCTTCGGCACAGGTCATGATCTCAGGGTCCTGGGATCGAGCCCCGCTCAGGCTATCTGCTCAGCAGGGAGCCTGCTTCCTCCTCTCTCTCTGCCTGCCTCTCTGCCTACTTGTGATCTCTCTTTCTCTCTGTCAAATAAATAAATAAAATTAAAAAAAAAAGTTATAGAGTAGTTGTTCAAAGTGTGGTTTACAGACCAGCACAATCAGCATCACAAGGGAGCTAGTAAGAAGTGCAAATTCTTAGATCCCATTCCAAACCAGCAGAATCAAAGTCTCTGGGGGTGTCACCAAGCTATCTAATTGAACAAGCCTGCCAAGGAGTCTGACACATGCTGAAGTTTGAGAAACACCTCTGCAGAGTAATAAATATAGTACTATCCAATTGGGGGGTCGGGGGAAGAAATGGGGAAAATCCTTAAAAATATGTATAAATCTTTTTGTGTATATTATACATATATATACATATACATACGTACACACACGTGTGTGTGTGTGTATAAATAAAGTAGGCTCCATGCCCAACGTGGAGCCCAACACAGGGCTGAACTCAGGACCCTGAGATAAAGACCGGAGCTGAGATCAACAGTCGGTCACTTAACCAACTGAGCCACCCAGGCACCCCTCTTTTTGTACATATTTGTATGAATTGAATGAAAGGCACCAAAATACACCCATTTACTAATTCAGGGAAAAGGACTGAAGCAGAGGAAAGGGAAGATATAATTTTATCTTTGTACACTTTGGTAATGTTTTACTTGTTACAATAAGGAAGTTATTTTGTAATTTTAAAAATCAAATAAAGAAAAATGTAGGGGCTCCTGGGTGGCTCAGTTGGTTGAGCGACTGCCTTCAGCTCAGGTCATGATCCTGGAGTCCTGGGATTGAGTCGCCCATTAGGCTTCCTGCCCAGCAGGGGGTCTGCTTCTCCCTCTGACCTTCCTCCTCTCATGCTCGTTCTCTCTCAAATAAATAAATAAAAATCTTTAAAAAGGAAAAGAAAAATGTAACCTTAGTATTCATCACCAAATACCCAATAGCAGTAATCCTAGCATATGGTACATCTATTTAAAATATATGTGATTTGTCTATAAGTGATTTGTCAAGTGCAGTCATATTTGTTCTGGCAACTCAAGATGCCTATTACCATAAAGGAAAAAGTGGAAAGGTCGGCAAATTCCCGATGCTGGTTTGTACTTGAAACACTGTACACTGAACCAAACTGATCCATGTTATATAAAAATAGCATATAGACATTGTTCTTGTTTTTTAAAGTTTTTACTTAAATTTCAGTCAGTTAACGTATACTGAGTGGAAGTTTAATGTTTCAGGTGTACAATACAGTAATTCAACAATTCCGTACACAACCTGGTGCTCATCGCAAGTGTCCTCCCATTCCCTATTTCCCACCCACCCCCCACCTCCCCTCTGGTAACTGTCAGTTTGTTCTCTATAATTAAGAGTCTCTTTTTTGGTTTGCCTCTTTTTTTCCCTTTTTTTTTTAAAGATTTTATTTATTTATTTGACAGAGAGAGATCACAAGTAGGCAGAGAGGCAGGCAGAGAGAGGAGGAAGCAGGCTCCTTGTCGAGCAGGAAGCCCGATGCGGGCCTTGATCCCAGGACCCTGAGATCATGACCTGAGCCGAAGGCAGAGGCTTTAACCCACTGAGCCAACCAGGTGCCCTCTTTTTTTCCCTTTGCTCATTTGTTTTCTTTGTTAAATTCCATGTGAGTGAAATCACATGGCATCTGTCTTTCTCTGACTATTTTGCTTAGCACAGTACTCTCCAGCTCTGTCCATATCATTGCAAATGATATGATTTCATTCTATTTTATGGCTGGGTAATATTCCATTGTATATATATATACACCACCTCTTCTTTATCCATTCATCAGCTGATAGACACATGGGTTGTTTTCATAATTCGGTTATTGTAAATAACACTGCTATAAATAACAGGGTGCATGTATCCCTTTGAATTCGTATGTTTGTATTCTTTGGGTAAATACCTAGTAGTCCAATTGCTGGATCGCAGGGTAGTTCTATTTTTAACTTTTGGAGGAAGCTCTATACTGTTTTCCAGAGTGGCTGCACCAGTTTGCATTCCCACCAACAGTGCAGGTAGGTTCCTTTTTCTCCACATCTTTGCCAACATCTGTTGTTTCTCGTGTTGTTGATTTTAGCCACTCTGACAGGTGTGAGGTGATAGCTCATTGTAGTTTTGATTTGCATGTCCCTGATGATAAGTGATGTTAGGCATACTTTCATGTGTCTATTGGCCATCTGGATGTCTTCTTCGGAGAAATGTCTGTTCATGTCTGTCCTCTGCCCATTTTTTAATTGGATTTTTTTGGGGGGGTGTTGAGTTTTGTAAGTTCTTTGTATATTTTGGATACTAACCCTTTATTAGATTTGTCATTGGCAAATATCTTCTCCCATTCTGTAAGTTGTCTTTTAGTTTTGTTGTTTGTTTCCTTCGCTGTGCAGAAGCCTTTTATTTTGATGTAGTCCCACTAGTTTGTCTCTCTTGCCTCCGGAGACTTTTCTAGAAAATAGTTGCTATGGCTAATGGCAGAGAAATTACTGCCCGTGTTTTCCTCAAGTTTTATGGTTTCAGGTCTCACATTTAGGTCTTTCATCCATTTTGTATTTTTGTGTGTGGTGTAAGAGAATGGTGCAGTTTCATTCTTCCACATGTTGCAATCCAGTTTCCCTGCACTGTTTATTGAAGAGACTGTCTTTTTCCCACTGGATATTCTTTCCTGCTTTGCCAGAGATTAATTGACCATATAATTGCGGATTCATTTCTGGGTTTTCTATTCTGTTCCACTGATCTATGTGTCTATTTTTGTGCCAGTACCATACTGTCTTGATCACTACCAGCTTTGTAATATAACTTGAAGTTCAGAATTGTGATGCCTCCAGCTTTGCTCTTCTTTTTCAAGGTTGCTCTGGCTATTCAGGGTCTTCTGTGGCTTCATACAAATTTCAGGATTGTTTGTTCTAGCTCTCTGAAAAGTGCTGTTGGTAATTTGATAGGGATTGCATTAAATGTGTAGATTGCTTTGGGTAGTATAGGCATTTTAACAGTATTTTTTTTCTTTCAATTCATGAGTGTGGAATGTTTTTCCATTTCTTTATGTCATCTTCCAATTTTTCATCAGTGTTCTATAGTTTTCAGAGTATAGGTCTTTCACCTCTTTGGTTATGTTTATTCCTAGGTAGCTTTTGGTTTTTGATACAACTTTTTAAAGATTTTATTTATTTATTTGACAGAGAGAAATTACAAGTAGGCAGAGAGCCAGGCAGAGAGAGGAGGAAGCAGGCTCCCTGCTGAGCAGGGACCTCGATGCAGGACTCAATCCCAGGACCCTGGGATAATGACCTGAGATGAAGGCAGAGGCTTTAACCTACTGAGCCACCCAGGTGCCCCTTGATACAATTTTAAATGGGACTGATTCCTTGATTTCTCTTTCTGCTGCTTCATAATTGGTATATAGAAATGCAACAGATTTCTGCACATTGATTTTGTATCCTGAGACTTTACTGAATTCATGTATTAGTTTTAGCAGTTTTTGGTGGATCTTCCAGGTTTTCTATATATAGTATCATGTCATGTGCAAACAGTGAAAGTTTTACTTCTTCCTTGCTGATTTGGATGCCTTTTAATTCTTTTTGTTGTCTGATTGCTGAGGCTGGGACTTCTAGTACTATGTTGAATAAAAGTGGTGACAGTGGACATCCTTGTTGTTCTTGGCTGTAAAGAAAAAGCTCGGTTTTTTTCCCATTTGGGATGATACTAGCTGTGGGTTTTCCAGAGACGGCCTTTACTATGTTGAGGTATGTTTCTTCTAAACCTATTTTGTTGAGGGCTTTTTATCATGAATGGATGTTGTACTCTGTCAAATGTTTTTTCTGATCCACTGAGATGACTGCATGGTTCTTATCCTTTTTTAAATAATTAATGTGATGTATCATGTTGATTGATTTACAAGTATTGAACTATCCTTGCAACCCAGGAATAAATCCCACTTGATTGTGGTGAATGATTTTTTAAATGTATTGTTGGATTTGGTTTGCTAGTATTTTATTGAGGATTTTTTCATCTATGTTCATCAGAGTTATTGGTCTGTAGCTCTTTTTTGTGGTGTCTTTATCTGGTCTGGGTATCAGGGTAATGCTGGTATTTTTCTTGTTTTTCAACACAAGATTTTCTTAGTCCTAAAATTAGGGCAATCGATCCCATAGTATTGTAGGCAGGCAATTTAACATAAAGAGGTTTTTCAAAGTCATACGTGTGTGTATGTGGGGGATATAAATACATAGAGAGTATGTTACATAAATTAAAAATATATTATAAAAAAAAAAAGAGGAAAAACAGGCCATAATCCAGGGACCAGGAGGCCACCTCTTCAGTTGATAACCTGGGGACTGGGATGCCCTGGCGGAGCCATGCCACACTTACTACATCTACACAAGGAGAAAGGGTGCTTCTCTCTCCTCTGGGTATTCAATTCTGAATTCAAGTCCACACAGTGTGTCACTAGAGCAGTAGCTGAACGAATCAATGAACCACATTCATTCTTCTCATAAACACCTGGGATTGCTAAGAATTTGCCCTCTTGATTTTTCACATTGTAGCAAAGAAAAACTACATTCCCTAGTGCTTCAGATCTCAATGACCAAAAAGGAGATGATTAACAGACTGGATACAGAGCCATCAATAAGCCTACACCAAGACCATTCACACATAATAGGTTTTCTGTTTGTTTTTTCATTTAGGGGTTTCTTTTTGTGTGCAAGTGATGGTGAATTTATTTACTTATTCATTTTTATTGATATAACTGGCATATACCATTGTGTAAGTTTTTTTTTTTTTTTAAAGATTTTATTTATTTATTTGACAGAGAGAGAGATCGCAAGTAGGCAGAGAGGCAGGCAGAGAGAGAGGAGGAAGCAGGCTCTCCGCCGAGCAGAGAGCCCGATGCGGGCCTCGATCCCAGGACCCTGAGATCATGACCTGAGCCGAAGGCAGAGGCTTTAACCCTCTGAGCCACCCAGGTGCCCCCATTGTGTAAGTTTAAAGAGTACAACTTGGCTTTTTGTTTCTTTTTTCTTTCTTTCTTTTTTTTTAACATTTTATTTTAGTTTTAGTAATCTCAACAGCCAATGCGGGGCTCAAACCCACGACCCTGAGATCAAGAGTCACGCCCTCCTCCACTGAGCCAGCCAGGTGTCCCCACAACTTGTTGATGTGATATATTTATATATTGCAATATAATTACCTTCCCAGTGTTAGCTAACACCTCTATCAGTTCACATAATCACTGCTTCCTTTTTGTGGTAAGAACAATTAAAATATCTAATCTCTTGGCAACTTTGAAGTTTATAATATATACAATATGGCTGACTATAGTCACTATGCTATGCATTTGATCTCCAGGACTTTTTGTCTTTTTTAAAAGTGATAGAAGTTTATTAAGCAAGGATGCAGAAAAAGCTCTCAGGTGTGAGAGGGGTCCTGACAGGGTTGCCCTCTCCAGAACTTATTTATCGACTAGTTGCTACACGTATGTCTTTAGAAATACCCATTTGGTGTTCTTGGGTGGCTCAGTCAGTTGGGCATCCAACTATCTCTCTCTCTTTTTTACTTTCTCTACCATTACCTGATTATTTATTTGTTTATTTATTTATTATTAACATATAATGTATTATTTGTTTCAGGGGTGTAGGTCTGTGGTTCATTAGTCTTACACAATTCACAGTGCTCACCACAACACACACCCTCTCCAATGGGCATCCAACTCTTGATTTCAGCTCAGGTCATGGTCTCAGGGTCATGGGATCAAGCACCATGTCAGGCTACACACTGAGGATGGAGTCTGCTTGGGATTCCCTCTCTCCCTTCCCCTCTGCCTCCCCAGCCCCCAACTCACACTCTCTCGCTTAAAAAAAAAAAGAAGAAAAGAAATCCCCAGACTTGTATTTTTATCATTGTTTAAAACATGGTGCAACACTACTTAGTGTTCTGCTGCAACTTGATTTATCTGCTTAACATTATTTTCTTTTTTTTTTTTTTTTTTTTTTTAAATTTTTTTTTTTTTNTTTTTTTTTTTTTTTTTTTTTTTTTAAGATTTTATTTATTTGACAGACAGAGATCACAAGTAGGCAGAGAGAGAGAGGAGGAAGCAGGCTCCCCGCCAAGCCGGGAGCCCGATGCGGGCCTCGATCCCAGGACCCTGAGATCATGACCTGAGCCGAAAGCAGAGGCTTTAACCCACTGAGCCACCCAGGCGCCCAACATTATTTTCTAAGTGTAGATAAATTGATAAATTTCTGTATCAACATATATAGATTTATCTACATTTTTTTTTTGTTTTGGTAACTGAAAAATACGTGCATATGGTAAAAAGAAATTTCAAATAGTACAAGAGGCAAACAGTAAAATGTATCAGGAGTGCCTTCTACTGAGGCCCTCAGTCCTCCACAGTGGCAACTAGTGTTAAAGAACCTTGTGAATGCTTCTAGAAATTTTCTGTTTATACACAGGAATACACCTGCACATCAGCCCTCTCAATTATCTTTTAAAAAATGTGCAAATGGGAACATTCTGTGCAAACCCGAGTGTAAACCTGTGTTTGTGAATAGTCCACAATGTAAGTGTGAAGCCTAGTTTAATTAATATATGTAAATCCACCCTGTTTCTTTTTCAACAGTTGCAGAGCATTCCTTCACATGGATGGGAAATGCAGAGTGTCCTCTGAATGGTGGTAGTTGCAACATCTTGATATCACAGACAACATTACTATTATTAACAATATCCTTACATGTGTGCAAATATATTTACAATAAATTCTTTGAAGTAAAGAGATAAGTAAAAAAGTATGCACATTTTAAATGTTGGTAGATGTAGCCAAACTGCCCTCTGAAGAGAGTGTGTGTGTGTGTGTATATACGTGTGTGTGTATATATATATATATATATATATATATGAGCTTATACATATATAATTGTATTATTATACATTATAATAATATATATTTTATATATATATAATTTTTTAAAGATTTATTCATTTGACAGAGAGAGAGAGAGCACAGCAGGGGCACCAGCAGAGGGAGAGGGAGAAGCAGGCTCTCCGCTGAGCAGGGAGCCCAACACGGGGCTCCATCCCAGGACCCTGGGATCATGACCTGAGCTGAAGGCAGATGCTTAACCAACTGAGCCACCCAGGCATCCCGAGCTTATACATATTTTAAGAACATTACCTCTGTATGGATTACTTTGTCCCAGCCAACTTACATGTATTAATAAGAGAAGATTTGCTATGGTGACCGTAGGAAGAGGATGGAATCTGGGTCTAAACTGAGCATGTAATGAATGGTGTGGGAGATGCTGTGCGTCCAGAAGAGGGTCATCTTCAATACTTTGGGTGAGATCCAAGGAACCCTGAGGTACAGACAAACAGAAGCAAACTACAATCACCACTTTCTAGATTATGTTTCTAAGACAAATCAACTAAACTCTAAAGCATTAAAAACCCTTACTCTAGTTAGAGGCAAGGAAAATATGCTCCCTACCTAAAGTCAATATCATAAACTTCTAAATGACTACTGTATACAAACTGGTGAAAAAGAGTATTAAAATGAGTAAAGGAAATCTTCAATTATCTTCAAATGAGGTAATATCTAATAAGATTAAAGCAAACAATTTTTTCTTTTAATTTTTTTTAACACTTTATTTGACAGAGAGCTAGAAAGAGAGAGCACAAGTAGGCAGACCGGCAGGCAGAGGGAGAAGGAGAAGCAGGCTCCCCACTGAGCAGAGAGTCTGATGCGGGGCTTGATCCCAGGACTCTGGGATCATGACTCAAGCTGAAGGCAGCCGCTTAACCGACTGAGCCACCCAGGCACCCCAACAATTTTTTAAGTCCTCAAAACTTAAATATTGGTTTATCTAACATTACTTAGATTATTGATGAAATAATTACATATGGTTGCAATTCTTAAACTACATCTTGATGTTCCACAAAATTTTGGAAAGTTGGTGACACTTTATTAAACTTTCAATTATGATAGAAATGTTTCAGAGAAGGAAACAGATCACCTTGGTAGAGCTTCAAGGAGACTTTAGTTTACAGATACCAGATTCTCAATGAAAACAACTAGTTGCAAAGTGCCTGAAGTAGCTGATGGGGTTGAGCTGCAACCTAAACATTCAGTTTGTCTTATTTAAAGGTATTGTTTTGGCAGGAACAGTACTACCACTTCTCTGGTGCATATAATCATCTCTTAATCTCAGACCCTTGCTGAAAACTATTATATATAAGGTACTATAAGATGAAAAAATGATAAAACACAATCCCTGTCCAAAAGATTACATTTTCATTGGGGAAGCTAGCGATAAAGGCATACAGGATGAAATAATAATATAAGTGAGCTAATTGGATGAAAATAGGATGTAAATAAAGATTTCATCGGAAAAAGGGAAGTCTGAGAATAGCATTTGGAAACAGATAAGAGCTCTTTGGAAGGGGTAGAGTGAGACAAATGGTATATGGATAGTTTCTGGGCACCAGATTACAAAGATAAAAATAATAATCTGGAGCCAAACTCAGATCTGGGGCGGGCTTCTCAATTTCCAAACTCAGGCATTCAATGCTGCTCTGCAGTTGCTTTTTTTTTTCATTCAGTGCATACATATAGCTTCCTGTTTAGTTTGCCATAACTTACGGTATGATTCTGATTATTTCTGTCCTTTTCCAGACTCCTCTACCTCTCTCTCTCTCTCTCTCTCTCTAGACTGGGTCAGCAGAGGTCCCAGTCTCCACAGAGCTCCCCCTGGCTACCATCTGTGCGTCCCCCCAGGTCCCGCTGGGGCAATTCCCATAGGTAGCCTTCCTGGGCATCCAACCATCTGGATCACGTCACACCTCCATGCCCTCCCACATGTTTGGTGCTTGCCTCCTCTATCATACTATCCTGTCATGGTCTTATTTCTTAACTATCCACCCCAGTAGATTTCATGAGACCCACAAACTCCCCCCCACGTATTTGTCTTTGTAATCCTAGCGCCCAACAGTGACTCAGGGTTAGCATCCATGGAACAGATGATGAATGAATGAATGAATGTTCCAATCCTATCTCAGCAGTGTTCCTAACTCAGGGTGTCGTCAAAGACCGGGGCTAAGCAGGAGAGATTATCAGGAGCTGTGGGGACAATCGGCTCTGACCAGATGCAAAGGCAGTAAGTACTGTGGTTATAGGCAAGCTCCTAAGGAGACTGCCCGGTTCAGATATGGGCTCTCCTGCTTCCTAGCGGAGAGCAAGTTACTTCATCTCTATGTCTGTTTCCTCATCTCAGGAGACAGAGTTCTAATAGCACCTGCTTCATAGCTTTGGTGGGAAGATCAACTGAGTCACTATTCATGGAAGGGCCGGAACACTGCCTGGCACAGACGTGGCAGTCAGCGAGTATCAGCCGCTATTGTCTCTAACACTGGCTCTTCCCTTGCTCCCCACATAAAATGCCTTACCGCTCTGACTCCTAAATCTGTTCTTGCCTCTCCATTCTCACGATTCAGCCCATGCCCATCATTTCTCATGGCCTTTTGCCTTCCAGTCTCCAGACCTTAGGAACCTCTTGCTGCAGCTGACATCTTCTAACATGAACATTCATGTTTCTCTCCCCCAAAACTCAAGTCCCTCCCTGTGATCCTCAGGGCAAAGTAAAAGTCTCAGTCTGGCTCTCTGTTTTACAATCCATTCCCCAGCTACTTTTGGGGTCTTGCCCCTCGTTACTTCTCTCTCCTTCCTGATGCTGACTGCTCATGCTCCCATCTCTCACGAAACTCCTTCAGTCCCTGTGCCTTTGCTTACTTATCTTAGCGAGAACACTGGCTTCTCCAGCGCCTCAACACTGTTCCTATTGCCCTTTTCAGCCAACGTTGTACTTCTCATGTCCCAAGTCTGACTTGGGCCTATTTTATATCTTCCATGTCTTTTGACCCCTTTGAACATACAGAAAACAGGTATAATAATTTTTTAACTTTCCTGTTTTTTTAGCATGTCATTTCTGAATCAGTTTCAATTGATTTATATGTCATATTTTCCTGCCTTTTGCATGCTTGATATAATTTTTTTCAACTTCATTAAGATATAGTTGACATACAGCTTTGTGTAAGTTTAAGTTGCACCAGAAGTTAATTTGATACACTTCTATATTGCAAAATGATTCCCACTGAAGCATTAGCTAACACCTTCACCATCACAATCATCAATGCCTGGTAACTCCGGATTGGATGCAAGACTTCCTGATTTATCTCTTTGGGTGCAGGACAGTTTTGTATTTCTATAGTCTTGAGTTGTTGTTGTTGTTGTTGTTTTTCTGGAACGTAGTTGCATTACTTGGAAACAGTTTGATCTTTTTGGCCTTGCTTTTATTTATTTATTGTGAGGTGGGACCATAGCCATGTTTAGTCTAAGGCTAGTTTTTCCCCACTATGAAGGTAAGACCTCTGTGAGGCATAGTACCCTGTGAATTATGGGGTTTCCAGTCACACTGGTGGGCTAGCCCCTATGCCTGAATCAGTTTCAACTGACTTATATGTCATATTTTCCTGCCTTTTGCGTGCTTGATCATTTTTTTCAACTTCACTAAGATACAGTCAACACACATAATTCCTTAATATATCTCTGTGTGAGCACTAAGGACTGCTTTCTCTAATCATTTCAAGTGGTTCTTTTCCAGGCTGTGGGCAACGTCCTCACAAGCCCATACCGAGCAGGACTCTGCTGACTCCCTGAGGGGCGTCTGCACATTTTCATTTCTCCCTCTGTGCCGCTCTCTCCTCTCCTGCTACTGCCACGTTAACTCTCATTGCCTCAGTCTCCCCAGACTATCAGCTCCATCTCCTCAACTCGGGGAGCCTGCTGAGCTCTGCCGGGGTGCCCCTTCCTGTCACAGCCCGCAGACTCCTTCACGGGGTCAGCTGGGGCAGTCATCTAACTCACTGTCTCCCTCCTCTTGGAAAGCACTGGCCTTCACTGCCCGATGTTCAATAGCTCAAAGTCTTGTTTCAAATATTGCATGTAGTTTTTTGGTTCCTCCAGGCAGAAGGATGAATCCAGTCCCTGCTACACCGTGCTGGCTAGGAACAAAGTCCCTACTGCACTCTCACGTGTGTCTATGACAACTTCTAAGGCTAACCCCAGGTTAGCAAAGTTGCTGGAAGAGTGTGCTTCACAAGGGCAGAGACTCTATTCTGTACATTCATGATACCTTTAGCCCCTAACACAGAGTAGGTGCTCACTCTGTGTGTGGAGTGAATGGAACATTGCCCAACTTCTTGAACACTCTGGGGCCTGAGAATTTAAACAAAGTTGGCCTTGAGACCTTAACAGTAAGATAACCATTTATCTCCCATTTACCTCCCTTTCATGTCCCTCCTCCCCTAGTCTAAATGACCTTTCTGGAGGGCCCCACAAATATCCTTCTCATTTTTTTCAGGATCCACCCAAGCCTTAAGTTCTCTATAAAACTTGTCCTGCCAGGGCGCCTGGGTGATTCAGTCGGTTAAGCGTCAGACTCTTGTTTTCGCCTCAGGTCATGATCTCAGGGTTGAGATGGAGCCCCAGTCAGGCTCTGTGTTGGGGGTTGTGGAGCCTGCTTTGGATTCTCTCTCTCCCCCACCCTCTCTAAAAAACCAAAACCAAAACCAAAAAAAACCCCAACTTGTCCTGCCAGCTGTTTTCTTTCTACTTTAAAACTGCTAGAAAATGTACTGTTCATAATATTAATTTGGAATATTTCTTTTTTTAAGTTTTTATTTATTTACTTAAGAGAGCAAGCAGGAGTAAGCAAGAGTGACCAAGAGAGCATGTGCAGGGGTGGAGGGGCAGAGGGAAAGGGAGAAGCAGAGTCCCCGCTGAGCTGGGAGCCCCATGTGGGGCTCAATCCCAGGACACCAGGATCATGACCTGAGCTGAAGGCAGCTGCTTAACCCATCCAGCCACCAGGGTGCCCCTAATTTGGGATATTTCTTATTATTTTTTCCTTTTTAATGTATATACCTTTTGTTTCTCCTGACTATACTGAAGAGACCAGAGACTACAATATGGTTTCTTCTCTACGTCACTTATTAGATGCTCAGTAAACACAACGTATTTGATGGCTATTTCAAATACACTTTCCAGTGGATTCTACAGGAAATATAGAATAACCATACAAACAATGCTTCATCACTCTCAGATGGCATCTCACCATCTCCGTGTGAAAGGTGAAAGGAAGACAACTCCTGGAATCCAAATAATTTCTTCGCTTACACTATTAAGAACTACATCATAACCTGGAAAAGATATCTGTTGTTTTGCCCACATGGGTCTCTTTCCTCTTCTTTTGTGACAATAACTGGATCTTCTCTGGGGACTCACTGTCTACCTCTGCATTAAGTCTCAATGGGAACAGCCTTCAATGCTTTGCACCCTCCTCTGACAAGGTGGAACCTCTAGCCTCTGGTGGAACCGAAGGGGGCAGGGCAATTCAATTCTTTTTGTGAGCGACAAACCGAAGGGAGACCATGGGGGTGCAGATTCATTCCAGGGCAGGCTCTGAAAGGACCCCAGTCCCTTAGATCCCTTGAGCTGCCCTTGTTTGGAGTCCTTTCAGAGGCATAGGTGTTCACCCACCCTGTATCATTTCAAAGAATTCCTTTCTTCCTTAAATCAGCGAGAGTTGGTTTCACAGCTTGCAAACAGTAAACCCTAAATGGAAACCCTTTTCCTCTGTTAACTCTTTTAAGTGTCTAGGCCTAGGGCATACACCATATTTTTTAGCTTTTTACGGAATGGTAGAAACCATACCCCACAAAGTACCCAAAACAGGCAACTTGCTCAGCTCTAAAGTGATTTAGGTATGTAACTGTTGGTGAAACATTGATATCCACTTGTTTGGTGGAACAGATTTCTAGAATTGTACTCATCCTAAAGCTAAAAGCTACAGATTCAAGAATCTGAGGGCAACTTAGCATCAGCCAAGAAGCAATAACTGCACACATTCTTCTAAGAGTCTCTCATTTTCCTCAGATTTCCCCCCATACATTGTCAGCTTATGAATCTTACCCTTAAAAATTCATAAACAATGTTTTTTCTTCAAATGTATATGAATGTCAAATCTACCTGCATGTCTAACAGTTTTTCATATTCGCAACTGAAAAAAAACGGAAAGTTTCAGTCTTATCATTAGAAATTGTTTGGATCTTAATTAAGATACTTTAACTGGGGTTGTTACATCAGAATCTAAGTTCTTGTAGGGCTGGGACTGTTATGTGTCTTGCCTAATGCCCTTAATTCAATGACAGGACCACAGTAATATTCCTATTTTTGTATTAATCCAAATTAGTGCTTTAACCTAACTGTCAACTTTGCATTTCTCAAGGATAAATTTTACTACCCGTCAGTAATAAAGGCAAACCAGTTAATTCTGGGCACAATTACATGTTTCCCCTAAAAATGTTTCAATATTCTTAAGCGAAGATTTCATACTATCGACTGTAAACTGGGCCTATGTTTTTTTAGTAATCTGGTTTGGATCCACGAAGTAAGGCGATTTAAAGAATCCTTCCATGCCTATCACGCCTGCATCCAAAATATCACGACACTGTCTTTCTCCAGGGCGGGTTTCTGGGCGATGACAGCGACAGGTCCGCCCGCGGGACGCCGGCGGCCGGCCTGCGTGTCGCGGCCGCTCCAGGTCCACAGCGCCCTGAAGCCGACGCAGGGAACCCACGCCGAGGAGACCGGCCCCGCGCCCCAGGACCTGTGAGCCGAGCCCAGCGGCCCGGCTCAGAGAAGCGCCCGAGGGAGGGCTGTCAGGCCAGACGCGCATCACGTGAAGCCGCCAGTTCCGGGACCAGAGACGCGCACCGCACGTGAGCCGGGCGCCCGCCGGGGACCCCGCATCCGCGCACGCCCCGCCCAGCAGCCCACCCGGCCTCCACCCGCGAAAACGAGCCCAGAGCCGGCGCGGCGCGGCCCCCACGGCCGCCTGGGGGGCTCGTCGCAGGCCCCCGCGCCCCCGGCCAGCCCTGCACAGAAAGCGCCGCCTCCAGCCGCGGCCGCCCCGCTGAAGGGCGGCTTCCCCCGCCAGTCTCCGCCCCGCGCGCCCAGCAAGGGAAGAAAGGGGTTCCGGGCCAGCCTCCCTCCACTTCCGCGCACTCACGTCCTCCATCCTGCCCCTCGTAGCCATTTCCCGAAGCCTGAGGCCGAAGCCCTGGCCAGACGGGCCTCTCCACCTGGTCCCCGCGCCGCGGGCCCAGGAAAATCGCCACCTTCTAGCGCTTAGCCTCCCCCACCTCAGACACACCCCCTCCTGCTCCCGCTCCGCCTCCGGCTGGCCCCGAGCCCCTCCTCCTCACTCCCGATTGGCCACGACGTGGGGGCGTGTCCCGCCCTGAAACTCCGGTCTGCGGGCCGCCGCAGCTGCCCCGGCCTCCGCGTTTCCGG
The DNA here is from genome assembly GCA_002007465.1 of Ailurus styani. Lineage (NCBI taxonomy): Eukaryota > Metazoa > Chordata > Mammalia > Carnivora > Ailuridae > Ailurus > Ailurus styani. The sequence continues at coordinate 1,401,104 of LNAC01000235.1, forward strand.
GGGTTTCCAGCAATCTGCGCTCAGGTCGGCTAGTGGCCAGGAACTTGGGCATTAAAGGTTGCGTTCCGAATCCCAGAATTTAACTATTTTTGCCGCCACTTGCTGCTTTTCAAAACATTATGTCTTTTCAGTCTTCCTTAGTTTTTGTTTGCAGGCACAGCTCCATGCATAAGTAGTCCTACCGCTGCCATTTACAGCTGGAAACTCCACCAGTAGAGTGATGTGAACAGAATAAAGATTCTAATTTACATGACATATTTACATATTTCACTAGTAGGAAATGAAGCCGTTCGGGATTTTTAGGGCTTTTGTTTCTTTTTAATGGAATAAATAAATAAAACAAAACTTTTCTGAAAATCCATGATCGTTGTAAAAATGTAAAGAAAGTAAAAAAAATTGTGTTAACGTCAGTGCCCTGATCTAATCCTGCTGCTAGTGATGATAGGCGCACTTTGATACTTTCTAATGCTTATTTATGCATTGTGTATGGTGTAATCCTGTTTATATCATTGGTGAAATAAAATTATTCAAATATCAGCCAAGGAAAAGATGATATAAGACTCTCCTGAGATTCTAAAAATTATTTTTCAAGAGCCTTTTCTAGGCCTTCATTTTCCTTCAACGTTTTACCTTGAAATTTTTCAAACCTAGGGAAATGTTGAAAAACTAGTACGGTGAACATCCATGTGACCTTCACATCCATTCATCAGTTCATATTATGCCACAGTTGCTGTGTGTGTGTGTGTGTGTGTGTGTGTGTGTGTGTGTACCTGTGTGCTCAAGTGTTCACACACATTTTTTAAGGGAACCATTTGAAAATAAGTAGAGGAAATTATGAAAATCCATTCCAAATGCTTCATTGACTGAAAATAAGGACCCTTTCCTAATTAACCACAGTATCATTATCACAACTAAGAAACCAATAGTAGCTCCATGTTTGCTAATAAACAATCCATGGCAAAAATTTTTCCAAAATTTCTCCCAAAATATTTTTTTAAGAAGACTTTTTTATTTTAGAGAGTAAGAGAATGAGAGAGCAAGCACGAGCAGGGAGAGGGGCAGAGGGAGAGAGAGAGAGAATCTCAAGGAGATTCCCTCACTTCTCCTCCTGTGGCTTCATCTTAGGAGGCAGAGATCACGACCTGAGCCAAAATCAAGAGTCAGAAGTTCAACCAACTGATCCACCCAGGTGCTCCTTAAGATATCTTTTTTAGTTGTTCTTTTTCATCATCCAAAATTCAATCAAGGTTCACACATTGCATTTAGTTATTATGTCAAGAGGTATACTTTATTATTTTTAAGTATTTTATTTATTTATTTTACAGACTGAGAGAGAGAGCGCTCGCGCACACAAGCAGGGGGAGCAGCAGAGGGAGAGGGAGAAACAGGCTCCCTGCGGAGCAAAGCCTGATTCCAGGCTTGATCCCAGGACCCCGGGATCACGACCCAAGCCAAAAGCAGATGCCTAGTTGACTGAACCACCCAGGCGACCCAGTACACTTTAATAAGTACGATATACTGGTTAAGACCAAGGTTCTGGAAGTAGTTATGAAGATTTGAATTCTGTCTTAGTAGGGGTGTGATCTTGGGCACCTTACTTAAATTCTCCAAGAGTCAGTTTCCTCATCTGTAAAAATGGAACTGTTACTAGATCCAATTTTGGAGGGATTTTTGATTAAATGAAATAATGCATGTAATGCTCTTGGTTCAGTGCTGTCTCTAAGCACTCAAAATGTTAGTCACTTTTTGGGTAAGTCAGGTTTATTAAAACATTATTAACATATAGTCACTGTTTTAATAGTACACTAAAATATTACATTATTCAAATAGTTTAGTAAGTCTTTTCTTCTGGAGGTTGAAATTTTTCTTTTTTTTTTAATTTTTTTAAAAAAAATTTATTTATTTGACAGAGAGAGATCACAAGTAGGCAGAGAGGCAGGCAGAGAGAGGAGGAAGCAGGCTCCCTGCTCAGCAGGGAGCCTGATGCAGGCCTCGATCCCAGGACTCTGAGATCATGACCTGAGCCGAAGGCAGTGGCTTTAACCTATTGAGCCACCCAGGCACCCGGTTGAAATTTTTCAAAATAAAAATAGTGGTGGGGGGAATGATGATGGTGCACTTGATCAGCTAAAAGGCTTTAGGGTAGGAACAATCTGTGATTACCCTGCATAAACCAGAAGGGAGCAATGGTGCCAAGAAATAGAATTCTGAACGTTGCAAGATTTTATAGGAGTGGGTTCGTAGAGGAGAGAGGTTGTCAGGCTAGGAGCTGTGCTTCTATAGGAGGCTGTGCCACCAGGGATTAGAAAGAACAGGAAAAAGTTTGCCCTGTGGAATGGTAAGGGTGACTATTTATTTATTTATTTATTTTTAAAAAGATTTTATTTATTTATTTGTCAGAGAGAGAGTACAAGCAGGGGGAGTGGTAGGCAGAGACGGGAGACGCAGGCTTCCCGCTAAGCAAGGAGCCTGATGCTGGACTCCATCCCAGGACCCTGAGATCATGACCTAAGCCAAAGGGAGACGCTCCATCGACTGAGCCACCCAGGCATCCTTAGAAGGAAGAATATTTATCTTTGCCTCAGCATTTTCTTTAGGCCTGGCCATGCAAGCATAGTTATGTTTACTATGCACAGGTCAAAAGTTAGAAATAAAGAAATAATACATGATTGCCACTAAAAGTCATTGATATTCATAGTCAGGGAAAATAAACAGGAACAATGGGTTAGGTGCAGGAATACAGTTCTGGGGAACTCTCCAAAGATTCCAAAAGGATTTTTTGTGGCACTCAGGCACAGATGATATGTATGGGGAATGAGAACTTAATCATCATCAGGAAAGATTATTAAAATGGTCATATGGGGGTGCCTGGGTGGCTCAGTCGGTTAAGTGTCTGCCTTCGGCTGGGGTCATGATCCCAGGGTCCTGGGATTGAGCCCCACATCAGGCTCCCTGCTCAGCAGGAAGCCTGCTTCTCCCTCTCCAACTCCCCCTGCTGGTGTTCCCTCTCTCTGTCTCTCTCTCTCTCTGTCAAATAAATAAATAAAATCTTAAAAATAAATAAATAAAATGTCCATATAATGTTCTAGTGTTGGTCAAAGCAATTTAAATAAGCAAAGCCCTGTAAAGAAATAATATTTTTAAAGGTATGTGACATTTCACTGTTGCATGATTGAAATATTTTTAGTGAAAGTTCTTGGGTTTGTTCACCTTGAGGAATAAGAAGACAGGCAGAACCCGTTTTTCTGCCAAACAGGTCACCTTTTTTTTTTTTTTTAAAGATTTTATTTATTTATTTCACAGAGGGAGAGAGATCACAAGG
>LNAC01000235.1:1404516-1455930 GCA_002007465.1 Ailurus styani
ACCTGAGCCGAAAGCAGAGGCTTTAACCCACTGAGCCACCCAGGCGCCAACAGGTCACCTTTTGATTTGGGTCTGAAGCTCTATATTTCCTATAAGTGTTATTACCATCAACATTATTTCAAGCACGGTGCTTAGCCTGATCACAGATGTTGAAATATTAATGATATCCCCCTTTTTTAAACATCAGTATAAAAGATGTCCTTAGTTTCACTTTATAATGTTACTAATACAACTTCCATTATTCATCCTACCATAGTGTCGTGTATCATGTAAACAATAGGTGCTCAATTAATATTTATTATTGATTTTATTTATTTATTTATTTATTAAAAGATTTTATTTTATTCATTTGACACAGAGAGAGAGATTACAAGTAGGCAGAGAGGCAGGCAGAGAGAGAGGAGAGAGGAGGAAGCAGGCTCCCCGCTGAGCAGAGAGCCCGATGTGGGCCTCGATCCCAGGACCCTGGGATCATGACCTGAGCCGAAGGCAGCGGCTTTAACCCACTGAGCCACCCAGGCGCCCTTTATTATTGATTTTAAAGTGAGATTTCATTAGCTACTAATACTGATTTTACTTGGCTTTTTAATCAAATTTTAGATTGAGTCAATCCTAGCTAGACTTTTCTACGATTCTCTTAAGCTTCCCTGTTCCTCTGTCAGGTATGCTCTTATCCCAAACTCTGGCTTTGTATAATGCTTTGTAGCTAAGTCTTTCTTAGATACCCAGAGAGATGCTGCTGACAATTTTCCTTTCAATGAATGGACAGAAAAGTAAGTCAACAGTTATTTTAGTGTATCAAATTATTTTGGCTTATATACTTTCCCTGGAATTTTTTTTTTTCTAGAAAGAAATTTAAGGATATTGTGAGCACTCAGAAATATTCTGCAGTTTCTATTTATTTTCTCCATAAATATTTGGGCCTTTGAGAGCACCAGATCCCACAAATAGAATCAACTCTAACCAAACACTTCAAATTTGGATGAAAAAAGGTGTATTAGAGGTCCTCAGACATATGAAATTTCAGACTTGTTACCCATCACGTCCTCCCACATTATTGGTTTGTATTCTCCTAAAGTTCTTGTACTGACATTTAAAAACACACTTGTTTCTGAAGGCAGAAAAATTTATTTTAGTTTCACTGACTAATTTGGCAGTAGGAGGACAAATTTGCTAAAACTTCCAAAAACAATTTATTTTTGGATAGATACCAAATATGTGAAGTTTTAGACCAAAAAAATTGTTTTCTTTTAAAGTTTTAGAAAAACAGGGGCACCTGGGTGGCTCAGTCGGTCAAGTGTCTGCCTTCAGCTGAAGTCATGATCTCAGGGTCCTGGGACTGAGCCCTGAGTCGAGCTCCCTGCTCGGCGTGAAGTCTGCTTCTCCCTCTCCCTTTAGCCCTCTCCCCCACTGTGCTCTCTCATTCTCGCTCTCAAATAAATAAGAAAATCTTTTTAAAAATTAAGTTTTAGAAAAACATTTACAGAAACTTAGGATGAAAATGAATTTTGTGACCTTCATGAAAATCAAAGCTACTACTCAGTAATTCTAGAGCTAATCTCACCTGATCTCTCCTTCCTTCTGATTCTACTCTAAAGCTAAGTGCCAGGTTCTGTAATCCAGCCAAATTAGTTTTCGGCATTTTCATTGGAGGATTTCCTTATTTCAGAATAACTGGAAGATGGGGCCTTAAGCTTTTTGCAGTGATGTCCCATTTAATGAAGTTCTAGACATGTAAGAAGTAAAATTTTTGTTTTATTTTTTTCTAGATTTTATTTATTTATTTGACACAGAGAGAGCACAGGTAGGCAGAGCAGCAGGCAGAGGGAGAGGGAGAAGCAGGCTCCCTGCTGAGCAGGGATCTTGACGCAGGGCTTGATCCCAAGACCCTGGGATCATGACCTGAGCCGAAGGCAGCTGCTTAACCAGCTGAGCCACCCAGGCATCCCTACAATTTTTATTTTAAAATACAGTTCATAATTCTGTGTACTGAAGTCTGAAGTACATTTGAAAGTGTCCCCCAATAACTTATAAAATAATTAAATTGATTTTTCCAATATTTAGAAAACCTCATAATTTCTAAGTCCCTGAAGTTGTTTGAACAAAGGTGAAATGAGCTAGGATATGCAGTGATTTGTTGTTTACAACAACTTTGTTAATATAGGACATGGACTTATTCTTTAAAGTAAATGAAAATTAAGTTACTTAGAGTGTTAAAAAAAGGAGATAAAACAAAAGATAAAGCCAAATAATATGTAACTTTGTATATGGGTTGTGTATGCCCTGCCTTTCTTTAGAAGGATCCTAGGTGCAGTGTTTATGTGGGCATGACAATTTATAAAACTTTACAAAAATTTTCAAATTTACATTTGAAAACAACAGACTTTTTTGGTTCTTATGATAGTCCTCAGAACTCGGGCTGTGTAATATTATTACTCGCATTTTACAGTTGAGAAAACTGGTAAGAGAATTTAAATGACTTGCCCAAGGTCACTTGTTAATAATAGAGAGAATTGGAGTTTGATTTTATGTTTGGTACTCACTTATTCATTTATTCATTCATCAATAAATACTTATTAAAGTCCTCCAATGTGGGACACTGGTAGACCCTGCAGGAAACTAAAAAAATCAGTCGGTTCTGTGTTTCCTTTTTCTATTCCTTGCTTCCTGGCTCATCTTTGTAAATACTGATCTCAGGTTTGCCTATCCTCTTGTCTTTAGAATGAACTTCCACGTGGACTGAGTAAATTATACTCACGAGTTCCCATTGGGCCTCAGCTTTCCCCTAACTATGCTCTCTTACTATGTTCTGGTCTCCAGCCTCAGCCCAATTCTCTGGTATCTCCTGTCAACCCTTTCCCATTTCTTCTTTCTAGTCTTAGACCCTACTGTTGAAAGGGATTCCTGGACATTCTGATACGTGTTTGAAGTAGAGCAGGAGCAAAAACAAACTTTCGGAGAATGAGAAAATAATTTCTTTATGGATGAAGTGGCAACTGAGTTGGGTTTTCACAGAGAAAACTAGGAAGGGATGGAGGCTTGGACTGAAGGGCATGAGTAAAGAACCCAAATTAGAAGCTATAGTCTTGCACACTGAGCTGAGCGAGAGCTCCCTAATTTGACTCTGATTCAGTTCTGAAAGATAGGTAGTCTTCACTCTCTTCCAGGAAACTTTCAGAGTCTGTCTTTGCCTATGTAACTCTTGTGGGATTAAAAGGTCCTAATCCTTCTTCCTCTTCTTCTTTCTCCTCTTTCTCTTCTTCTTCTTCTTCTTCTTCTTCTTCTTCTTCTTCTTCTTCTTCTTCTTCTTCAAGATTTTATTTATTTGAGAGAAAGAGAGAGAGGGAGCACTAGTGGAGAGGGAGGGGCAGAGGGAGAAGCAGTCTCCCCATTAAGCAGGGAGCCGGATGCGGGGCTCTATCCCAGGACCTCGGAATCATGACCTGAGCTGAAGCCAAATACTTAACCAACTGAGACGTTCAGGTACCTCTGCCCTACTCCTTTTTCAACTTGAACTTTATATTTCTTTTATAAGTACTCCCCAGTTGATGGGTTATTTAGTGAATGATGTTGGGGAAAGCAGCTAGCCATTTGGAAGAAAATAAAGCTGGGTCATCCCATAGTTCTTAAGCCAAAATAAACTAAAAGCTCAAAGATTTAAGCATAAAAATAAATTAACAAAAAGTTCTAGGGAAAAACATATTGTAATATAGTGTATGAGAAAAGAAAGAATTTCCATGCATGACCCTAAAGCTAAAAGCACTAAAGAAAAAAGTGCAATAAATTTGACTACATAAAAAGTTTCAAACTTCTGGGTGCGTGGGTGGCTCAGTTGGTTAAGCGACTGCCTTCGGCTCAGGTCACCATCCCGGAGTCCCGGGATCGGGTCCCGCATCAGGCTCCCAGCTCCATGGGGAGTCTGCTTCTCTCTCTGACCTTCTCCACTCTCATGTTCTTTCTCTCTCAAATAAATAAATAAATTCTTAAAAAAAAAGTTTCAAACTTCTGTATGGGAAAGAAGAAGACAACTTAAAATATAAATGCCAAATGCCAAGTAAATGGAAAAAACCCATATATTTATTGTTTGTAGAATAGTTAAGTAAATTATGTATCTATACTTAGATATGATCCAACAATTTTTATTTTTATTTTTTTAAGTTTTTAAGTTCCAGTTAGTTAGCAGTGTAATATCAGTTTCAAATGCACAACATAGTGATCAACACTTCCACACATCGATTTATGCCCATCACAAGTGCACTCCTTGATCCCCTTCACCTATTTCACCCATCCCCCCACACACCTCCCCTCTTTTAATCATCAGTTTATTCTCTATAGTTAAGAGTCTGTTTCTTGGTTTTCCTTTCTTTTCTTCCCCCTTTGCTTATTTGTTTTGTTTCTTAAATTCCATGTATGAGTGAAATCATATAGTATTTGTCTTTTTCTGACCAACTTACTTTGCTTTGCATAATACTCTCTAATTCCATCCACATTGTTGCAAATAGCAAGATTTCATTCTTTTTATGGTTGAGTAATATTCCATCTTCTTTATCCATTCATCAGTGGATGGACACTTTGGCTGTTTTCATAGTTTAGCTATTGTAGATAATGCTGCTATTAACATTGGGGAACAGATATCCTTCTGAATTAGTATTTTTGTATTCTTTGGGGAAATACCTAGTAGTGCAATTGCTGTATTGTAGGGCAGTTCTATTTTTAACTTTTGGAGGAACCTCTATTCTGTCTTCCAGAGCAGCTGCACCAGCTTGCATTCCCACCAACAGTGCAGGTGGGTTCCTTTTCCTCCACATCTTTGCCACACCTGCCCTTTCTTGTGTTGTTGATTATAGCCATTCTGAAAGGTGTGAGGTGATAGCTCATTGTATGGATTTGCATTTCCCTGATGATAAGTGATGTTGAGCATCTTTTCGTGTGTCTGTTGGCCATCTGTGTGTCTTTTTTGGAAAAGTGTCTATTCGTGTCTTCTGTCCATTTTTTACCTGGATTAATTAGTTTTTTTGGATATGGAGTTTTATAAGTTCTTTACATTTGGATACACATCCTTTTTTAAAAATTTAAATTCACTTAATTAACATATAGTATATTATTAGTTTTAGAGGTAGAGTTCAGTGATTTCATCAGTCTTATATAACACCCAGTGCTCATTACATCATGTGCCCTCCTTAATGTCCATCACCCAGTTACCTCATCCCCCCACCTCTTACCCCTCCAACAACCCTCAGTTCGTTTCCTATGGTTAAGAGTCTCTTATGGTTTTTCTCCCTCTCTGATTTCATCTTGTTTTATTTTTCCTTCCCTTCCCCTATGATCCTCTGTTTTGTTTCTTAAATTCCACATATGAGTGAGATGATTGTCTTTCTCTGATTGACTTATTTCACTTAGCTTAATACCCTCTAGTTCCAGTCAAGTCATTGCAAATGGCAAGATTTCACTTTTTGATGGCTAAATAATATTCCATTGTCTATATATACCACATCTTCTTTATCTATTCATCTGTTGATGGACATTTAGGCTCTTTCCATAGTTTAGCTATTGTGGACATTGCTACTATAAACATTGGGGTGCACGTGCCCCTTTGGTATCTCCAACAATTTTTTTTGATATTTTAAGTTGTATTTTTCATGTTTATTTTTAAAAAATTTTTTATTATTTGTCATCCAACAATTTTTAAAATGGGGTAGCTCTACATATGTTGGCAGGAAGAGGCTCTGTAATATAGTGTGTCAAAAAGTAGGTTGCAAAATAATAGTCATGCTATATTTAAAAGAACTTTTTATTATTATTAACATATAATGTATTATTTGTTTCACGGGTACGGATCTGTGATTCATCAGTCTTTTTTTTTTTTTAAGATTTTATTTATTTATTTGACACAGAGAGAGAGATTACAAGTAGGCAGAGAGGCAGGCAGAGAGACAGGGAGAGGAGGAAGCAGGCTCCCTGCTGAGCAGAGAGCCCGATGTGGACCTCGATCCCAGGACGCTGAGATCATGACCTGAGCTGAAAGCAGAGGCTTTAACCCACTGAGCCACCCAGGCGCCCGATTCATCAGTCTTATACAATACACAACACTCACCACAACACGTACCCTCCCCAATGTCCATCAACCAGCCACCCCATGCTTTATATTTTTATGAAAAAAGAATACACATACAATGCAAAAAACCCCAATATTCTGATATGCAAGTGTATGCTATGAAAGTATACAGAGCTAGAGAAATTAGGCAAGAAAAAAAATAAAAGGCATTTAAACTGGAAGATATGATGTTATATCTAAAAAATTTTAAAGAATCCATGAAAATACTGTTAGAAATAATAAGCAATTTCATGGAAGTTTCAGGATACAAAGTCAATTCAAAAAATGAGTTGCATTTCTATATACTATCAACAAACACTACCAAAAAAAAAAAGAGGTAAGAAAAGTAATTCCATTTGCAATAGCATCAGAAAGAATAAAACACTTAGGAATATATATACACACACACACACACGTTTATTTATTTATTTATTTATTTATTTATTTATTTATTTATTTATTTATGAGAGAGCGTGCACACAGGGGAAGGGGCAGAGGGAGAGGGAGAATCTTAAGCAGGCTCCACACTGAATGCAGAGCCTGATGTGGGGCTTGATCTCATGACCCTGAGATCATGATCAGGGCCAAAACCAAAACAAAACACTTAGGAATAAATTTAACCAAGGAAGTTTAAGACTTATACACTGAAAACTAAGAAATATTGCTGAAAAAAATTAAAGACCTAAATAGATGAAAAGACATCCTATGTTCATGGATTTCAGGAATTAATATTGTTGAGATCACAATAATATCCAAAGTAATAATACAGATTCAATTCAATCACTAGGAAAATCTTAAAAATATTTTTTTTCAGAAATGGAACCCATTATAAAAATGACATGGAATTTCAAGGAACCCAGCATAGCCAAAATAATCTTGAAAAATAAAAGAAAGAGCTAATTTGGAAGACTCATACTTCTGGATTTCAAAATGTTCTACAGAGCTATAGTAATCAAAACAGTGTGGTACTAGCATAAAGTTAGACATATAGACCAGTGGAATAGAACTGATATCTGAGAAATAAACCCACACATCTATGGTCAATTGATTTTCAACAAGGATGCCAGGATCATTCAGGGATAAAAGAATGGTTTCTTCAACACATTGTGCTGGAAAAACTGAATATCCACACCATATACAAAAATTACACAAAATGGATTAAAGATATAAATTTTAGGGGTGCCTGGGTGGCTCAGTCAGTTAAGTGTCTGCCTTTGGCTCAAGTCATGATCCCAGAGTCCTGGGATTGAGCCCCACATCAAGCTCCCTGCTCATCCCTCTACCCTGCTCATGCTCTTTCTCTCTCTCTCACTCTCAAATAAATGAGTAAATAAATAAATAAATACATAAATTCAAGAGCTAGTGCTCTAAAACAGTTAAAATATAAGGCAAATTTGTATGACCTTGGTTGAATTTAGCAATAGTTTTAAAAATGTGACACCAAAAGTAAAAATAGATAAATTGGACTCCATTAAAATTAAAAACTTTTGTGTATCAAAAGATACTATCGAGAAAGTGAAAAGACAATCCACAGAATGATGAAGTATTTGTGAATCCTATATCTTAGAGGGTTTTAATGTTCAGGATATAGAGAGAACTCCTACAACTCAAAAGCAGGAACAACACCCACAGCAACAATAATAATAACAAAACCAAACTACCCAATTGAAAAAGGGGCAAAGAACTTGAACAGGCATTTTTCCAAATAAGACCTCCAAATGGCCTACAAGCACATGAAGAGATGCTCAACTCATTAGTTATTAAGGAAATGCAAGTCAAACTATAATGAGATAGTATTTCGCACCGACAAAAATGACTATACTTAGAAAAATAGAAGATAACAAATGTTGGTGATGATGCAGAAAAATTGGAACTCTTGTACATTGCTGACGGGAATTAAGTGATGCAGCCAAAACAGTTTGGCAGTTCTTCAAAATGGTAAACATAAAGCTACCCTAAGAGACTTGCCACTCCTAGGTGTATAACCAAAGAATTTGAAAACAGGCACTCACACAGTTACTTGGACATCAATGTCCATTACAGCATTGTTCAAAATAGCCAGAAGGTGGAAACAACCTGAGTGTCTATCAACAGATGAACTGATAAACAAGATATAGTATACACATACAACAGAATATTATCTAGCCACAAAAAGGAATGAAGTTCTGATACTTGCTACAATGTGGATGAACCTCGAAAATATTTTGCTAAGTGAAATAACTGGGATCCAAAAGGACAAGTATTATGTGACTCCACTTCTGTGAAGTATTTAGGAGAAACTGAAAGTAGATTAGAGGTTAGCAGGCACTGGGGAAAGGAGGGAACTGGAATTATTCCAAAATGGCTAAAGATTTCTGTTTGGGATGATGAAAATTTTTGGAAATAAATAGTGGTGATCACTGCATAATATTATAAATGTAATTAATGCCACTAAATTGTACACTTAAAAATGGTTAACATGGCAAATGATATGTTATAAATATTTTACCACAATAAAAATAATAGTTTTTAAAAAGTCTGGAATACACACACAAAATTGTTTACTGTGTAATTATGAATCATTGCATGATCCTAACTCTAACTCACATGATAAAGAGGTAATTTTTTTATTATGCAAAAAGCATTTCAAGTTAATGTTAAACAAAAAAAGTTTAAAAAATGTGCAAACAATAAGTAGTTCACAGAAATAGAAATGCAAACAGCATTAAGTATGTTCAGCTTCACCCGTAATTTTTAAAGTGCAAATTAAAGCAACAAAAGATGCCATTTTATTTATCAGACTGACAAAGATGAAGAGTATTGGTGAGAATGTGGGAAACATTTTCACACTGTTAGAAACCCTGTGAATTACTGCAACATTTTGACAACACTTTGGCCAAGTGTGTCGAACTTAACCAAATCAACATTTGTCCAAGTTTTAAATATTTATCCTAAAAAATCGAAAATAAAATAAACATTTATCTTTTGACTGTAGTTAAACTTTTCCTATAGTTACGCTAGAAAAAATAGGAAAGATATTTGTTTATGGACATTTGTTGCAACATTGTTTCTGGAACACTCTATTAAAAACAGTAACAATCTAAAAATCCCACATGAGGACTAGTTAAATAAATTATTGTGCTGATGAAACTTGCCATTAAAAGTATAGGAATAGATCTATATGCACTGATAAATATGTGCTGCAGAATGATATATTAAGTAAAGAAATTCACTTTGCAATTATCTATAAGTATTTCCACTTGAGGCAAAATAACTATTCATATATTTGCGTTTGTATACTTCTGAAAATGTTCTATAGGAATATACAAGAATCATTCCCAGTTACCTCTGTTGAGTAGGACTGAGGATGTAGAGAAATGTTTTGTTTCCAGTTTAAATTTTTCAGCACTCTGAAATTTTTACAATGTATGACTTTTCAAAAACTTAAGTTCTAAATTTTTTAAACAGGTAATTCATGCCTACACATGAGCATCTTTGTGTGTATATTTATCTAGATGTTTTTCTGTATACTTTTATAGCATATATTTGCTTATTAAAACATTTGGTTTTTGGGGTGCCTGGGTGGCTTATTTGTTTACGTATCTGACTCTTGAACTCAGCTCAGGTCTTACTCTCAGGGTTGTGAGTTCAAGCCCAGTGTTGGACTCCACAATGGGCATGGAGCCTACTTAAAACAAAACAAAACAACAACAACAAACCACACACACACAGAAACATATTTGGTTTTTCTAGTCCACATACATTTTTTCCAGGAATAAAATTATATTTTAATTATTTTTTCCTACATTATAGAACTGGGTGTTGTTTTTATAACATATATAGATCTACTTCATTTTTAAAAATTGCCAAGTAGTGCCTTAGTTATGAATACCATAATCTATTAACCAGTCATTAAATAATGGATATGTAGTTTGCTTTCAGGTATTTGTTATTTCAAACAATGTTGTAAATGAACATTCTTCTACTTCTTTTTTTGTGTACACCTGTGCCACTTGGTGCATATGTAGAGGTATATTTTTAGAACAGGTATTATATTTTTACACTTAAAAATAGTTTAGAAAGGAATCATGCTTTGGAAAATAAGTAGAAAATTTTCTTTTAGACAAAAATATCCAACAATATAAATAGAATATATATTTAAAAGATTAAAGTGTCTTCCTGTGTGTCATTGCAAAGTAGCCAAGAGAAATAAAATGGGAGAAAAATGAATTAAAATCTTCCTCGTAATCCATATGTCTGAAACAGTGTCAGCTTTTGAATTTTATATATATATATTTATATGTAAATGATTTATATACCTATAAAATTTATTTATTTGAGAGAGAGTGTGTGCGTGGGCATGCACGTATGGGGAGGGGCAGAGAGAATCTTTAAGCAGACTCCCTGTCGAGCACAGAGACTTGGGGGGGAAGGGCGGGGAGGAGGAGGGGGAAAGAGGGGTTTGGGGGGGCCCTGGATCTCAAGACCCATGAGATCATGACCTGAGCTGAAACCAAGAGTCATCTCTGGTTTATCAGAAATAATGTCTACCCACTCAACACACTCACAAGAGGTAGCAACGTGACACTCCCCCTTCCTGCCCTGACACAACTTTTCTCCAGCCACGTGAAAAAGTAATAACCCTGAATTTTTCTTTTTTTTTTAAGATTTTATTTATTCCTTTTGACAGAGAGAGAGAGAGAGATTACAAGTAGGCAGAGGCAGCCAGAGAGAAGAGGAAGCAGGCTCCCTGCTGAGCAGAAAGCCTGATGCAGGCCTGGATCCCAGAATCCTGAGATCATGACCTGAGCTGAAGGCAGAGGCTTTAACCCACTGAGCCTCCCAGGCACCCCTGAACTTTTCTTAAGGTATCATTTTCTTTCTTTTCATAATTCTAATTGATGTTTATCCTTTAGTGAATGAGAAATGAACAGATTTTAAGTCAGGTATTCAGAGTTTAGAGGGCTAAAAAGAAGACAAAAATCTTCTCACCCCTTTAGATATAGGCACATACGGTTTTTCTGTCTGACTCCCAATATTTTATCTATTTATTTATTTATTTATTTGAGCATGCATGCATGCAGGGTATGGCCAGAGGGAGAGGGAGAGAGTGAGAATTTTTTTTAAATGTTATTATTATTACTATTTGCCCCAGGGGTACAGGTCTGTGAATCATCAGTCTTACACCTTTCACAGCACTCACCATAGCACAAACCCTCGCCAATGTCCATAACCCAGCCACCCTATCCCTACCCTCCCACCCTCCAGTAACCCTGTTTCATGAGATTAAGAGTCTCTTATGTTTTGTCTCCTTCCCGATTCCATCTTGTTTCATTTTTTTCCTCCCTACCCGCCACGACCCCCACCCCACTCCTCAAATTCCTCATATCAGAGAGATCATATGATAATTGTCTTTCTCTGATTGACTTGTTTCGCTTAGCATAATACCCTCTAGTTCCATCCACGTCATTGCAAAGGGCAAGATTTCATTTATTTCAATGGCTGTATAGTATTCCATTGTATATATATATATACCACATCTTCTTTATCCATTCATCTGTTGATGGACATCTAGGCTCTTTCCGTAGTTTTGTTATTGTAGTCATTGCTGCTATAAACACTGGGGTGCACATGCCCCTTTGGATCACTACATTTCTACCTTTAGTGTAAATACCCAGTAGTGTGATTGCTGGGTCATAGGGTAGCTCTATTTTCAACTTTTTGAGGAACCACCATAATATTTTCCAGAGTGGTTGCACCAGCTTGCATTCCCACCAACAGTGTAGGAGGGTTCCCCTTTCTCCTCATCCTCGCCAACACCTGTTTTTTCCTGACTGGTTAATTTTAGCCATTCTGACTGGTGTGAGGTGGTATCTCACTGTGGTTTTGATTCGTATTTCCCTGATGCCAAGTGATGTTGAGCACTTTTTCATGTGTCTATTGGTCATTAGGATGTCTTCTTTGCAGAAATGTCTTCTGTCCATTTCTTGATTGTATTCTTTGTTCTTTGGATGTTGAATTTGAGAAGTTCTTTATAGATTTTGGATACTAACCCTTTATCTGATATGTCATTTGCAAATATCTTCTCCCATTCTGTCAGTTGTCTTTTGGTTTTGTTGACTGTTTCCTTTGCTGTGCAAAAGCTTTTAATCTTGATGAAGTCCCAATAGTTCATTTTTGCCCTTGCTTCCCTTGCCTTTGGTGNTGCCCTTGCTTCCCTTTCCTTTGGCGATGTTTCTAAGAAAAAGTTGCTGCAGCTCAGGTTGAAGAGGTTGCTGCCTGTATTCTCCTCAAGGATTTTGATGGATTCCTGTCTCACCTTGGGGTCTTTTATCCATTTTGAGTCTCTTTTTGTGTGTGGTGTAAGGAAATGGTCCTGTTTCATTCTTCTGCATGTGACTGTCCAATTTTCCCAACACCATTTGTTGAAGAGACTCTTTTTTCCAATGGACCTTCTTTCCTGCTCTGTCGAAGATTAGTTGACCATAGAGTTGAGGGTCCATTTCTGGACTCTCTATTCTGTTCCATTGATCTATGTGTCTGTTTTTGTGCCAGTACCATACTGTCTTGNTCTGTCTTGTTGATTGCAGCTTTGTAATAGAGCTTGAAGTCTGGAATTGTGATGCCAACAACTTTGGTTTTCTTTTTCAACATTCCTCTGGTTATTCGGGGTCTTTTCTGGTTTCATATAAAGTTTAGGATTATTTGTTCCATTTCTTTGAAATAAATTGATGGTATTTTGATGGGGATTGCATTAAATATATAGACTTCTCTAGGTACCATAGACATTTTCACAATATTTGTTCTTCCAATCCATAAGCATAGAATGTTTTTCCATTTCTTTGTGTCTTCCTCAATTTCTTTCAGGAGTACTTTATGGTTTTCTGAGTATAGACTCTTTGCCTCTTTGGTTAGGTTTATTCCTAGGTATCTTATGGTTTTGGGTGCAATTATAAATGGGATTGACTCTTTAATTTCTCTTTCTTCTGTTTTGTTGTTGGTATATAGAAATGCAACTGATTTCTGTGCATTGATTTTATATCCTGACACTTTACTGAATTTCTGTATGAGTTCCAGCAGTTTTGGAGTGGAGTCTTTTGGGTTTTCCACATAAAGTATCATATCATCTGCAAAGAGTGAGAGTTTGACTTCTTCTTTGCCGATTTGGATGCCTTTTATTTCTTTTTGTTGTCTGATTGCTGAGGCTAGGACTTCTAGCACTACGTTGAATAGCACTGGTGACAGTGGACATCCCTGCTGTGTTCCTGACCTTAGGGAAAAAGCTCTCAGTTTTCCCCCATTGAGAACGATATTCGCTGTGCATTTTTCATAGATAGCTTTGATGATATTGAGGTATGTACCCAGAGAGAGAGAGAATCTTAAGCAGGCTTCGTGCCCAGTGTGGAGCCCGACCTAGGGCTTGCGCTCATGACCCCAAAATCATGACCTGAGCTGAAACCAAAAGTTGGACACTTAACCAACTGAGCCACCTAGAGTCCCCTATTTTATTTATTTTTTAAAGTAATCTCTATGCCCAACATGGGGTTTGATCTCACAATGCCAAGATCAAGAATCACATGCTCTACCAACTGACAGTCAGGTGCTCCTGTCTGACTCCCAATAATAATTATCCCCTGTAATCATTAAAAGTTTCCTGGTTATGCCTTACTCCCCCCACCCCAACCCCTACTAAGCCTCGGACATCCTAAGGCAGAATCCGTCACACACAGCCCAGAACTGAATATGCAACAAACGGTAGCCGAATTGACCTTACTCGAGGAGAAACGAGGGGCAAGGCATAAAAGGAATCCAAAGGAATGTAGGGAGTGGAGAAACAGAGTAAGGACAATGGGCTAGAAGGAGAGATATGGGAAGGAGGAGCAGAGACAAGAGGACCAGTAGAAGAATGGAAAGGAGTGCCTATAGGGTTGAAGAGAAGAGGTATGGAAAGGCATTGAACCAGGAAGTCATCCATGCTCTTCATTAATTAGATCAAGATATGGATAATAAGATCTATATGAAACACCCAAAGGGCTGGTGGGGGGAAAGGGGTGGGTAAATAGTGTAGGGTGTCTAAGGCGGAGTATTGGGAGCCCCGAACACATACTCGAACATTACATGCTGACAGTGCGCAGCAGACTGATGCCAGGCAGTAAGCAAAGGGCTATGTGGCTGGCGGGACCCTTGGCTGGAGATCCTGGCACATTGTTGAGCTACCAGCAGCAGTGAATTTCTCGTTTGGGTAGGTTTGCTGTGGATCCTGGCACAGCCTTTACTCCCAGAATATCCCCCACACCTGGGGCAGATTCACTGGCCAGAGTATAAGCATTAAACCCCAAAAGCCTGTCAGAATCTCTTAAATAGCCTGGGGGCTGGTGGGGAGTGGCAGGAGAGAGGGGCAGCTAATTCTCAGACCACTGCCCTACAGTGCCCCTCAAGCCTGAGATAATGAACAGAATGTTTTCATCTCAAATTTCAGGGCCTGAAACAAAGCGTCCACGGGGCATATTTTCTTTGATCACAAATTACATGCAACATACATATCTCTGCCTTCCACCCCTAAATGCTTAGAAGTCATCTTACTGTTTTAAGGAGTCATTTTATTCTGAGCACCCTTTCCCATGTCAGCCTGCCCCCCTCCCACGGGCAATGTGGTCTGGAGAGAGAGCCGTAGAGCTGGAAAACTCCGTGTGAATTTCAGCTCAGACAACAGACCGCTAGGCGCCTCATTTTCCTCACCTACAAGTGAAGCGCGTGCGCAGTCTGTACCCGGGACAGCCTGTGAGGAACTCACACATGGCATTTTCGCTTCCTTCGAGTCTCCTTCCCTCCCCCCCCCCCCCCCCCCCCCCCCCCCCCCCCCCCNGGGCGGTGCACACGCTTCTCTCCGCGGGTATCCTGCACAGCACTGCAGGCAATTAAGTACTTCATAAATGCTTTTTGATTAAGTTCAGCAGCAGCACAGCGGGCGAGAAACACTTTGCGCAATCACCCTGATTAGATGTTTCTCCTTGGCAGAAATTCAGATGGCACCAATGATAAATTCAGAGTGCTGTTCTGGCAAATCGCGGTGATACTTCGTTCCTCCGAGAGACGGGATGATCATTCGCAGACGTGTCTCACAACTGTTTGCCACTGGACAGTCCCTGTCTAGAATTGGAGGGCCTGCCTTTTGGTCAATAATGTGATGACCAAACATAGAGGCAAAGAGATTGAGAAGCCGGGGGCTAGTCAGAGACACAGAGGAAGTGGTTTATCTCGTGGTACCGTCACCCCTTCAAAGTCAGGACGAGATGCGGCTCTCAAAAGGAGCCCGGACCTTAGCTGGGGTCTCCTTGCCCTTCTGCCTTTACTGATCACTACAGGAAACCAATTCATACCAGGTGCTTGTGGATTCTCTAGGATTTTCTGAGGATTTAGGGGAGGTAGGGCTTCCTGCTGTTCTACTGGTTCAGTCCATTTCCTCTTTCCTGCTTTTTCCTCCCTTTTCAGGAGCAAAATTATTTTTTCTTGCTTCATACATACCCACTTAGCTTACATCGTTTGTTGCCTGAGCAGGACCCTGATGCCCTACGCTCCTCTCCAAGTGGCTTATCAAATAATTTCTTCCAAACAAACTTAGAGCTCTCCTGGGATATATTCTGTGGTATGAACTCTTCACTTCACCGCCACTTCCTTATTTTCTGCTCCGTATCACATCCCCCACACCGCTCTGGGGCTGCTTTCTAGGAGTAAGCAGTAAGGTTTGGGCAGGACGATATGTCCATCCCAACGCTTTCAGGACTGGAAACTACTCAGAGATTTTAAGAAACCGTCTTGCTTCATAATAGCCAAAAAATGTGGTTGTAAGCTTTCCAGACCGCACTTACATTTGGAGGTGCACTTCTCAACCAGCCCACTGAGCAGCACTGAGCCTCTATTTGTAAGGCGGAGACTGGGGACTCAAGTCTTCCTCATTGAACGGGATGGCTAAGCACTTAATGTGTTTCTGGCTAAACACGTACAGATAGATATTTGGGGACATCTGGGTGGCTCGGTTGGTTAAGGCTCTGACTTTGGCTTGGGTCGTGATCCCAGGGTTCTGGGATCAAGTGCCGCACTGGGATCCCTGCTCAGCAGGAAGCCTGCTTCTCCCTCTCCTTCTGGCCCTCTTCCGGGCTTGTGTTTTTTTCTCTCTCTCTTTCTCTCACTGTCAAATAAATAAATAAAATCTTAAAAAAAAAAAAAAGAAGGAAAGCAGAGAAAGGAGGTTAATGTTTATTAAATGTCCACTATATAAGAGGTATTATGTTGCTATTTTATAAATGTTATCTCATTAAGCCTCATAGCCTTATGAGGTAAGTATGCTCATTTTACAGAAAAGGAAACTAAGGCTCAGATAAGCCAGATAACTTGACCAAACTCACACAGCTAAATCAAAGTATAAGTTAAAATATATGTGACACCGAAGTCATGGTTTTCACAATACACACACTACACGTACACATACAATAACAACAAAGGGAAGGCAAATGTTTCTTTCTTTTTATTTTTTAAAGATTTTATTGATTTGACAGAAAGAGAGAGAGAGAGAGATCACAAGTAGGCTGAGTGGCAGGCAGAGAGAGAGGAGGAAGCAGGCTCCCTGCTGAGCAGGGAGCCCGATGCGGGCCTTGATCCCAGGACCCTGAAATGATGACCTGAGCTAAAGGCAGAGGCTTTAACCCATAGAGCCACCCAGGTGCCCGAAGGCAAATGTTTCTAATGAGAGAAGATGTTTTCAGTTTTCTGAAGTTATTTTAAAACTATAATATTGGGAAACAATAAGGTTGTTGCATTGTCTAGAAATCAATGTTATACATTATTTTTTTAAAACCATTTTCTTCAATGTTGCCTTTATAGAAATCTTAGATGATTGAAGATTTTAAACTCAATGCAAAGCAATATAAAACTGTTTCATTGTGGGGCACCTAGGTGGCTCAGTGGGTCGGGCGTCCGACTCTTGTTTTCAGCTCAGGTCATGATCTCAGGGTCATTAGGTCAAGCCCCGCATGGGGCTCTGCTTCCAGCTTTGAGTCTGCTAGGGATTCTCTCCCTCTACCCCTCCCCCCTGCTTTTTCTCTTTCTCAAATAATTTTATAAATAAAATCATTTTTTTAAAGATTTTATTTATTTATTTTGAGAGAGAGAGAGTGAGAGAGCACGAACGGGAGGTGGGGAGAGGAGCAGACGAAGAGGGAGAAGCATGTGGGGCTGGATCCCAGGTATCATGACCTGAACTAAAGGCAGATGCTTAACCGACTGAGCCACCCAGGTGCCCCTAAATTTATAAATAAAATCTTTAAAAAAAACCTGTCTCATTATAGACTTTGAGCTCCCATTAATTCTTATAATTTTCTAGCAGATATTATATTCAAATGGACTCTGTAAATTTTAGGGATCCTCATTTTTGCTTGAGAAGAGATTAAATAACCTTTACATACTAACGTAGCAGCATACTGAAGATAGAGGAATCATTTTGATTCTCTGCTTTAGGTTGTCTTAGCCCATCAAGAGAAAGTTAAGGAGGGAATCAAGGTTGTTTCCTTGCAAGAGAATCTATTAGAATATTTCTTTTTTCCCTAGTACTACTTCTGGGTACCTGAAGGACTTGGGGAGTATCTGATGACTGTTGCAGGCAACCTACGCACTTTTGGTAACTTTTTCAAGTACGTACCCCCCACTGGCTAAATTACAGTGATGAAATCAATCAAAAGCAAATTTGCTTGGAATGTAGGTATTGTAAATGTTCTCTTTTGCTTCAGCTGTTTATAAACAACTTTTAAGATTTCCTACCTTCTGTTTCTGAAAGGGGAAGAAAAAGGAACTGATTTGTAAGTGTTGGAAACTTGATGTTCAGATTTAGATTTTGGTTTAATCTCCCATTTCTGTAGTATCTTTGGTCTGGAAAAGAAGGCTTAGCTCATTACTGTTAGTTACTCCAATTCATTGGGGACATTTTCTTTTTCCTTTTTTTAAACTTTATTTTTAAATTTAAATTCAAATAATTAACTTAAAATGCATTATTAGATTCAGAAGTAGAGGTCAGTGAATCATCAATCTTATATTATACCCAGTGCTCATTACATCACGTGCCCTCCTTAATGTCCATCACCCAGTTACCCCATTTCCCACCTCTCTTCTCTCCTGCAACCCTCAGTTTGTTCCTACAGTAAAGAGTCTCTTCTGGTTTGTCTCCCTCTCTGATTTCATCTTGTTTTATTTTCTCCTCTTTTCCCCTATGACCCTCTGTTTTTTTTCCCTCCAATTCCACATACGAGTGAAATCATATGATAATTGTCTTTCTCTGGTTGACTTATTTCACTTAGGGTAATACCCTCTAGTTTCATCCACATTGTTGCAAATGGCAAAATTTCTTTCTTTCTTTCTTTCTTTCTTTCTTTCTTTCTTTTTTTTTATGGCTGAGTAGTATTACACATCAGGAGCATTTTCTTTTTTTTTTTTTTAAAGATTTTATTTATTTGTCAGAGAGAGAGAGAGAACAAGCAGGCAGTGTCAGCAGAGGCAGAGGGAGAAGCAGGCTCCTTGCTAAGCAAGGAGCCCAATGCAGGACTAGATCCCAGGACCCTGGGACCCGTGACCTGAGCCGAAGGCAGCTGCTTAACCAACTGAGCCACCCAGGTGTCCCGCAGGAGCATTTTCTAATAGGACTGGAGAAAATGGGATGATTTGTTTTCATGCAGCAAATATTTTTGGGCTCTTATTTCTTCAAGGTCTATTGCTAGATGCTGCATGAGGAAGTGTGTTAGTTTGCTAACAAAGGACCACAGACTGGGAGGTTTAAAGAATAGAAACTTATTGTCTCACAGTTCTGGAGAAATCCATGATGTTGGCAGGGGTGATATCTCTGAAGCCTTTCTCCTTAGCATAGATGACTTAGATGGGTATCTTCTCCCCTGCCCTTATATGATCTTTCTTCTGTGGACATACATTTCTGTGTCCAAATTTTCTCTTAAGGACACCAGTTATATTGGATTATTTACCTTTAAAAAAAAAGATTTTCTTTATTTGAGAGATGGAAAGAGAGAAAGACTGAGAGAAAGCACGAGCAGGGGGAGGGGGAGAGGGAGAAGCAGACCCTCCCCCGCACCCCCGCAGGGAGCCCTATATGTGGGCCTCTATCCCAGGACCCTGGGATCATGACCCTAGCTGAAGGCAGATGCTTATCTGACTCAGCCACCCAGGTGCCCCAATCACCTTTTTAAAAAAGAACTTATCCTTAAATACAACTACATTCTGAGGTATTGAGAGTTAGGACTTCAACATATGTATTTTGAGGGGCACATGATTCAGCCCACTACAGGAAGAGAGTGAGTAAGAAAAAGTACTCACAGAATTTCCAGTCTAGTGAGATGCAAAGAAATAAACAGGAGATGATGATTCAGTGAGATAAATATTATACCAAAGAAACACAGTGGTTTGGAAGGGAGTCTTCTGGTGGAAAGTGGTATCCAAACTAACACTTGAAGTATGA
This sequence comes from Ailurus styani, assembly GCA_002007465.1. Taxonomy (NCBI): domain Eukaryota; kingdom Metazoa; phylum Chordata; class Mammalia; order Carnivora; family Ailuridae; genus Ailurus; species Ailurus styani. Next base: position 1,424,103 of record LNAC01000235.1, read on the forward strand.
GTAAGGGCTGGCCAGGCAAAGGGCAGTTAGAGGATGGTGGAGGGGGAGGGGGAGATTGTCAGCGTAATGTTGGGGGGAAGGAGAATGTTCTAGGCTGAGGGGAGAGCCCACAAATGGCTCAGAAGGAAGGGAAAGAATAGGCAGTTTGAAGAACTAAAAGTAATAGTGTGACTGGAGAAAAAGAATAAAAGCTATAGTGTTAATTGAGTGTTCGTTACATGCTAGGCACTATGCCAAGGAGTTTGCATACATTACCTCAGTTTATTCTCTCAACAGCTTTCTGAAGAAGGTACTATTCCTATTCTGATGTTACAGATAAGAAACTGAAGCACAGAGAGGTCACGTAAATTGCTCAAGGTCACACATCTAAGTGAGTGACAGAACAGCCAATTAGTCTAACTTCAGAGATAGCATGTTGAATTTCCAGAGCCGGGTTGGGTGAGGTTGTGTGTCACTGGAAAAGCAACAAAGGGAAAATGAGTAAAGAGGATGATTTGAGAGGAGGTTGAAGAGAGCTAAAAAAAGAGTTTTGAGTGGTTGGTGCCGGATCAGTAAGGACATTGTCACCCAAGTAAAGAGTTGAGATTTTATTCTACAGGTGTTGGGGACCCACTGGAGAATTTAAAACATGGGACTAAGTTTCATATAGAAAGATCATTCTGGGTTTTCTGTGATAAATAGCTTTTGTATATGTGTGCATTGGGGATTGGGATGTGGATGGGGTGTGGCAGGAAGCTTGACAGTGTATTCAGGGAAATTAGGTAAGAGTCTGGCAGAAATCCAAATGAGATCATCGGTGGTTGATCAACTTGGGGATGGAACACTATTAGCTGGATGGGGTGGGAGAGCATAAAAGGATACTCAGGTATCTGACTGGAGCCATTGATGGTGTCTGTCATGAAGAGAAAGGTCACAAGAAGAAAAATCGTTTTGGGGAGAGGGGAGATGACTTCATTTTGGGTTCCCTATGGGATAAGCCAGCAGAAGTGTTGAGTGTGTAATTGGATGTATACTTTGAAGCTAAAGGAGAGAGATCTGGGATTTACGTTCGGGAGGCATCAGCATATAGACGGTAACTAAAGGCTTTGAAAAAGATGAGATGACAAGAAAAATGTTTAGAGTGAAAAAAGAAAAGAGTGCAAGATAAAACCTTAGGAATGACAACACTTAAAAAATGGACATGGAATAAATGGAGCAGTAAGGAACTGTGCTGTCAAAGGGATAAGATAAAGTAAGTTGAGTCCACGTAAGAGAGCGTTTCAAGAATTGTCTACAATGCTATTGAGAGTTAGTTCAAAGAACCAAGCCACATCTATTCTATTTAGCAACAAAAAGGTGTGAGTGATCTTGGCGAGAGCAATCCAGTGTAGTTGTGTGAGTGAAGCTATATCACTTATGGTGTAAAATAATCACAAGATGGAGAATTGGAAACAGTTGAATGGGACAACTGGTTTAAGAAGTTTGATTGTGAGGGACAATAGAGAGATAGGGTACTAGGGTAAAGTCGAGTTCTGTGTTATTTTAAGAGGAAGGTAGGGGTGGAATAGATAGAGAGAGAAGTTGAGGATATAGGAAATGGAGGCACAAATGATAGAGAAAGATCCTTGAGGTAAAAAGAGTGGGGAGAGGCATCCTATAACTTGAATGTAGGAAAGGTGCCTAAGAGATTATGCTAGACTATTACATTGGTGGCTTCAATGGGCCACATCATTCTTGTATAGTCCCTTCTCACGTTGACTCTTATCTTAGATATGTGATTTGTTTTGGCCACTGGTACATTAACAAGTGCGATGCAAATGGAGGCTTTATAAATATTTGTATATTGGGGCTTCTGCTCTTGGAATACTTCCATTCGAAACACTATGCCACAACATAAAGAGCTCCAGCTATCTTGCTAGAAAGAAAGCAGATAGAGAGCCATCTGATCAGCCCCCAAGCTGTTCTAGCCATTCCATCTGAGGTGTTGGGCATGTGAGTGGAGCTATTTTGGGTTTTCAGCCCCATTCAAGCCTCCAGATGGCTGCATCCAACGCTGCATGGAGAAGAACCACCCAGTGAAGTCCAGCCCAAGCTGCAGAATTGTGAGCAAATAGTTGTTGTTTGAAGCCACCAAATTTTAGGTTGATGCAACAGATAACTGAAATGGAGATCTATATGGGGGATTATGCTTCTGGTATAGCATAGCAAACTAATACACCAAACCTCCTTCAGACAACAATTATAAATTCTGGAAAAAATATAAAAAACAACTGCCTGTAAAGAGTGGACCAAAGCAGTAGGTTTTTGATAAGAGTTGAAACTTGAGGGACACCTGGGTGGCTTAGTTGGCTAACTATCTGCATCCCAGGGTCCTGGGATCAAGTCTTGCATCTGGCTCCTTGCTCAGCTGGGACCCTGCTTCTCCCTCTCCCTCTGTCTGCTGCTCCACTTGCTATGCTCTCTCGCTCTCTCTCTCTGACAAATAAATACAATCTTAAAAAAAAAAAAGAAACATTAAGGAAGAGACTGTGTCAGCGTGAGTTTCCTATTTATTTGCGGCTTTTCCTTGACTGAGTTCAGGCCACAGGCATTTCAGGGCACATAGCAGCTAAAACACCAATAGAAAGCTAGCCATAGGGCACCTGGGTGGCTCAGTGGGTTAAAGCCTCTGCCTTCGGCTCAGGTCATGATCTCAGGGTCCTGGGATCAAGGCCCGCATCAGGCTTCCTGCTCGACAAGGAGCCTACTTCCCCCTCTCTCTCTGCCTGCCTCTCTGCCTACTTGTGATCTCTCTGTCAAATAAATAAATAAAATCTTAAAAAAAAAAAAGCTAGCCATCTTTCTGATGTAAAGAATAAGTTTGGGGCAAATAGGGGGCATACAGAGCATGAGGGGGGAATCCCAGAAAGGGAAGAGCTAGAGAACGGAGCCCCAACTTTTGTGTATAAATTTTGCCTAAGACTCCGCTGACTCCCAAACTATGCAAGGTATCAGACTGCAAGCAGTACAGTTGAAGATAAAAGAACAGGACAGAACTGAGACTTGAGCTGCCAAAGTTTGCAGTTTGACTCTAACCAAATTCATTACCTGCTACAAGACTGGCAATATTGTTAAGAGAAATATAATAAAATCCAGAGACTCTACAACATTCTACAACAATCTCCAGGATACAATCCAAAATTATTTGACAAACAAAGTACCAGAAAGATGTCAGTCACTCTCAAGGGAAACACAATCCGTAGTGGTCAACTAAGAGATGACGCAGATATTGGAATTAAAAGGGCTTTATTCATTATTTATTTTTAAAAAGATTTTATTTATTTATTCATGAGAGACAGAGACAGAGAGAGAGAGAGAGAGAGAGAGAGAGAGAGAGAGAGGCAAAGGGAGAAGCAGGCTCCCTGCAGAGCAGGAAGCCCAACGCAGAGCTTGATGCCAGGACCCTGGGACCATGACCCAACCTGAAGGCAGACACTTAACAGACTGAGCCACCCAGGGGCTGCTAAAGGCCTTTAAAGCAACTGCTAACCTAGATCTGCATGGGATTTGTAAGGTAAGAGAAGGAAGTGGGAGAGAAAGAGGCACAAATGTCATAGTCAGACAAGCTCTTCCCTTCCTCTGTCAGGCTCACAGAAAACATTTGCTTGTTATTTCACTCTGGGCAAGGGTAAGTATCTTGGCATGGGCAGTGTGCATTTTCTCAATAATGCCTCTATTAGTAGAAGAGTTACGGTCTCAAGGAAAAGGAAAATGAATGAAATTAGAATGGGTATTGTGCGTTGGGAGGAGGGGAAATGCAAAGCAGCAGAAGATAGGGAATCTGAAGAACCAAACTATATCCTAGTTTAAAACCATCAATTGAGGGCGCCTGGGTGGCTCAGTGGGTTAAAGCCTCTGCCTTCGGCTCGGGTCATGATCTCAGGGTCCTGGGATCGAGGCCCGCATCGGGCTCACTGCTCCGCAGGGAGCCTGCTTCCTCCTCTCTCTGCTTGCCTCTCTGCCTACTTGTGATCTCTCTCTCTGTCAAATAAATAAATAAAATCTTTAAAAAAAAAATAAAACCATCAATTGATTATATAATCTTTGGCATATCATTTAAGCTTGTTTGAGCCTCAGGTTTTCTCACTTGCAAAATGGAGATATTAATAACATTGCTCCAAAAGATTATTGTACAGATCAACCAGATAGACGCAATGTACATTTATTTTGTAAAGTATTATATGTCAGGTATGCTAGTTAAACACAGCACTCTAAATTTAGTGCGAGATATAATAAGATAAGGGTTTTTATTTTGAAGAACATTTGGGAATAACAAACAATCACATAAAAAATAAAATAAGGGGCAACTGGGAGGCTCAGTCAGTTAGGTGTCCGACTCTGGTTTAGGCTCAGGTCACAGTCTCGAGGTCATGGGACAGAGTTCTGTGTCAGGCTCCACGCTCAGCACGCAGTAGTTGGCTTGAGATTTCTCCCCCTCTGGTTTTGCCCCTGCTCATGCTATTTCTCTTTCTCTCAAGTAAATAAATAAATAAAGCTTTAAAATAAATGAAATAAAATAACAGTGGTTTTGGCAGTGTTTTCTGTTGGACCATTTTAGGGAATGTCCCTTTTTTTAAACTATACATCCAATTATAGAAATAAAATATAGGTATTGAGAAATACAGTTAACTTTAAGTGTATTTCCGAAAGAAAACGCATGTCTTTTTTGCATATAAAAAAGTCTGACTTTAAACCATTTCGTGTATAGTGTATTTCTTTCACACGTTCTGATATGGTGCTGTGATTTCAGTGTCTTCATGTATTTCCTGATAAATTTCAGTTTGTGAAAACATTACCTACCTCTCCCTCTTCATCTATATTTAAAAACCATTCGGTGAGCAAGAGGAAGTTAATTTATTTTAAGCACAATTTTACCAACTATCTCTTTAATCTAAGAACATACTTATTCCAAGAAATTTCTTTCGCAAAGTGGTAAAATGTCAAGCTACTCATTGACATTTCTATAAGGATGTCCGCTTCTTGAACACTGAGGTAATCCCGAGGAGTGGCAATCAAGTATGATAAATCCCTACTTCTGTGGTATGGCCCAGGCATTACTTACATGCCCTTTTTATTGGTCCCTGATTGCAGTAATATGAATGCCTGAAATTTTGCCACCAGAAAATGGCATAACATTTTGTCCCTTATTGAAATTAAACTATTTCTAAAAGGAGAATGTGTAAAATTTCCATCTTAATTTGTAGCTTGATATGAATTAAATCTTTGCTTGAGAACATGGTGGGAGGAGGAAGAAAAAAACAAAGGTACCTCTCTTCTACAGCACAGACTCATGTATTTCAAAGCCTATTAAATACCGTCAGTTGAATGTGTAAAGGCATCTCACACTTAAATATCCGAAAAGAGAATTCTTAATTTTCTATCCTTCTCCACGGATTTCTCCATATTATTGAATAGAAAGACTCCTTTCAATCCATTTTTAAGGCCAGCAAACTTGGAGCTAGCCCACAATTAAGCCATAAGCAAATCCTACTGGCTTTACATTTAAAATATATTTAAAAATCTGTTTCCCACTACCTCCTCTACCCCTCCCTAATCTAGACCATAATTCTCACCCGGACTATTTCAATGGATTTCTAATTAGTTTCTCTGTTTCAATCCTTGTCCTCATCCCAATCTATTTTCTACACATCCAGCCAGAGTGATCTGTGAAAAACAAAAATAAAATCATGACACTGCTCTGCTCAGAAAGCTCAAATGGCTTGCCATCTCACCCTGAATAAAATCAGAAGTCCTTACCGTGGCTCTTTGGTAACAAGAACAAAGCATCTAAGTTCACTTTAGTCTGGGAGATTTTAGATCTATGCCCACAAATTTCATACAGAATCATGACAATCTTAGGGAAATTGGGCAAGGCATTCAAGGTCACATACCTTAGAATTGACATAATGAGACAACACCCAAAACCTCCAAATTTTAACACTGGAAGAAGAATTTCTAGGGAGAGGGCACCTGGTGGTTCAGTGGGTTAAAGCCTCTGCCTTCGGCTCAGGTCATGATCTCAGGGTTCTGGGATCGAGGCCCACATCGGGCTCTCTGCTCAGCGGGGAGCCTGCTTCCTCCTCTCTCTCTGCCTACCTCTCAGCCTACTTGTGATCTCTCTCCCTCTGTGAAATAAATAAATAAAAATCTTAAAAAAAAAAAAAGAATTTCTAGGGAGAGGGAAGAATCCACTTGCCTTCTTGATTTTTATTTTAAATTAAGGATCTCCTTGCAATTTATTTTAATCCTGTCATCACCAGGCTTGTACCTTTGTTTCCCATTAAAAAAATGTATTTTAATTCCAGCACAGTTGACACACAGTGTTATATTAGTTTCAGGGCTACAATATAGTGATTTGACACTTCCACGCAATGCCCAGGGGTCATCACAGGAAGTGTCCTCCTTCATCCCCATCCCCTATTTCCCCCATCCCACCCACCCACATCCTCTCTGGTGACCATTAGTTTGTTCTCTATAGTTGAGAGTCTGTTTCTTGGTTCGCCTCTCTCTCTCCTTTTTCCCCCTTTGCTTGTCTGTTTTGTTTCTTAAATTCCACATATGAGTGAAATCATATCAATGTCTTTCTCTGACAAACTTACTTCACTTAACATTGTACTCTCTAGCTCCATTCATGTCATGGCAAATGGCAAGATTTTGTTCTTTTTTTTCTTGTTTTTTTATTCAAATATAATTAACATACAGTGTTATATTAGATTCAAGTGTACAGGGGTGTCTGCTTGTGGCTCAGGTTGTGATTCCAAGGTCCTGGGATCCAGCCCTGTGTCAGGCTCCCTGCTCAGTGGGGAGTCTGCTTCTCCCTCTGCCTGCTGCTCCTCCTGCTTGTGCTCTCTCTCTCTCTCTCTCTCTCTCTCTCTCTCTCTCTCTCTCTCGACAAATAAATAAATAAAATCTAAAAAATAAAAAAAAGAATTTATAAGTTCAAGTGTACAATATAATTCNGACAAACAAATAAATAAAATCTAAAAAATAAAAAAAAGAATTTATAAGTTCAAGTGTACAATATAATTCAACAAGTTTATACATCAGTGCTCATTACGATAAATGTACTCCTAATCCCCTTCACTAATTTCACCCAACATCTCTCTGACAACAACCGGTTTGTTTTATACATTTAAGAGTGTTATTTCATTTGTCCCTTTCTTTGTTTCTTAAATTCCATATATTAATGACATTGTTTGGTATTTGTTTTTCTCTGACTGACTTATTTCACTTAGCATTAAATTCTGTAGATCCATCCATGTCGTTGCAAAGATTTCATTCTTTTAATGACTGAATAACATTCTATTGCATATATACCACCTCTTTGTTATCCATTAATCTATCAATGGACACTTGGACTGCTTCCATTGTTTGGCTATTGTAAATAATGCTGCAATAAACATAGGGACGCATATATCCTTTCCAATTAGTGTTTTTGTATTCTCTGAATAAATACCCAGTGGTGTGATTGCTAAATTGTAGGGTGGCTCTATTTTTAATTTTTTGAAGAACTTCCATACCGTTTTCCAGAGTGGCTACACCAGTTTGCATTCCTACCAATAGTGTGAGAGGGTTCTTTTCTCTCCATGCCCTCACCAACCCTATTGTTTCTTTTGTTGTTGATTCTATACAGATGTAAGGCAATATCTCATTGTAGTTTTGATGTACATGTTCCTGATGATTAATGATGATGAACATCTTCTCATGTGTCTTTTGGACATATGGATGTCTTCTTTGGAGAAATGTCTGTTTGCGTCTTCTCCCAATTTTTAAATTGGATTATTTGCTTTATTTTGGTGTTGAGTTTTATAAATTCTTTTTTTAAAAGATTTTATTCATTTATTTGACAGAGAGAGATCACAAGTAGGCAGAGAGGCAGGCAGAGGGAGAGGGGGAAGCAGACTCCCCACCAAGCAGGGAGCCTGATGCGGGACATGATCCCAGGACCCTGAGATTATGACCTGAGCTGAAGGCAGAGGCTTAACCCACTGAGCCACACAGGCGCCCAAGTTTTAGAAATTCTTTATCTATTTTGGATACTAGCTCTTTATGTATATGTCATTTACAAATACCTTCTCCCATTTTGTAGGTTGCCTTTTAGTTTTGTTGATTGTTTCCTTCACTGTGCAGAAGCTTTTTATTTTACTGTAGACCTAATAGTTTATTTTTACTTTTGTTTCCCTTGTCCGAGAAGACCTATTGAGAAAAAAGTTGCTAAGGCCAAAGTCAAAGCCATTACTGCCTGTGCTCTCTTCTAGGATTTTTATGGTTTCAGATCTCACATTTAGGTTTTTAACCCACTTTGAGTTAATTTTTGTGTACGGTATAAGAAAGTGGTCCAGTTTCATTCTTTTGCACGTAACTGTCCAGTTTCCCCAGTGCTGTTTATTGAAGAGATTGTCTTTTTCCCATTTGATTTTCTTTCTTGCTTTTTTGAAGATTAATTGACCATAAAATTGTGGGCTTATTTCTGGGTTTTCTATTCCATTCCATCGATCTACAGGTCTATTTTTATGCTGGTACCTTACTGTTTTGATTACTACAGCTTTGTAATGTAACTTGAAGTTTAGAACTGTGATGCCTCCCGCTTTGCTTTTCTTTTTAAAAGTTGCTTTGGGGCGCCTGGGTGGCTCAGTGGGTTAAAGCCTCTGCCTTCAGCTCAGGTCATCATCTCAGGGTCCTGGGATCAAGGCCTGCTTCGGGCTCCATGCTTGGCAGGGAGCCTGCTTCCTCGTCTCTCTCTGCCTGCCTCTCTGCCTACTTGTGATCTCTCTCACTCTGTCAATAAATAAATAAATAAAATCTTTAAAAAAATAAAAAAGAATAAAAGTTGCATTGGCTGTTCAGGGTCTTTTGTGATTCCACATAAATTGTAGGATAATTTGTTCTAGCTCTGTGAAAAATGCTGTTGGTATTTTGGTAGGGATTGTATTAAATCTGTAGATTGCTTTGGATAGCATAGACATTTAAACAATATTTGTTCTTCTGATCCATGAGCATGGAATGTCTTTCAGTTTCTTTCATTAATGTTTCAAAGTTTTCAGAGTAGGTCTTTGACCTCTTTGATTACATTTATTCCTAGGCATCTTATAATTTGGGGTACAGTTTGATTATAAATGGGATTGTTTTCTTAATTTCTCTTTGATGCTTCATTATTAGTGTACAAAAATGCAGCAGAGTTCTGCACATTAGTTTTGTATCCTGTGACTTTACTAAATTCATTTATCAGTTCCACTAGTCTTTTGGTGGAGTCTTTGGGATTTTCTCTATAGAGTATCATGTCATCTGCAAATTGTGAAAGTTTTGCTTCTTCCTTACCGATCTGGATAAATTTTGTTGTTGCTTTTGTCTAACTACTGTGGCTTGGACTTACAGTGCTATGTTGAGAATGGACATCCTTGTCTTGTTCCTGACTCTAGGGAGAAAGCTCTCAGTTTTTTCTCACTTCCTCATTTTGTAAATGGAGATGCTAACACTACCAATCTCATAGGGTTGTAGCAAACTTTAAATGAGCATGTATAAAATGCTTAGAACAAATCCTGGTACACAGTTAGTACTCAGTAAAATTTGGCTATTTAAAACAATTCTATGTTAGTATCTAACTGTAACGACTGCATTCATTGGTCTTCTGTCAAGCAGTTGCTAATTCCATTTACTTATCCATGGCTCATAGGCATTTGTTTACATGGGCAAAGATAAAGGCTAGGTCAGAGGCACCTGGGTGGCTCCATTGGTTAAGACTTTGGCTCACTTAGGTCATGATCTCAGGGTCCTGGGATCCAGCCCCACTTTGGACTCGCCACTCAGCAGGGAGCCTGCTTGTCCCTCTCCCTCTACAGCTCCCCCTGTTCGTGCTCTCTCTCTCTCTCTTATATTCTCTCTCTCTCTCAGATAAAAAAGATAAAGGCTAGGTCAAATTTATCCCAAAACATTTTGATGAGAAAGTAACATTACCTAAATTCTCTATGTACTTATTGGGTTACAAAGTCATTACTTATTCGTGTACCTGTAAGTTCACTTTAATTTTGGATGGAAACATTGATACAATTTTAATTTTTTTGAGGGTTCTTTGTACCTAATAGGTATGTAAGTATTTATTTTTTATTTTTTATTTTTTTATTGTGTTACGTTAGTCACCATACAGTACATCATTAGTTTTTGATGTAGAGTTCCATGATTTGTTGTTTGTGTATAACACCTAGTGCTCCATGCAATCCGTAGCCTCCTTAATACCCACCACCAGGCTCACCCATCCCCCCACTAAAACCCTCAGTTTGTTTCTCAGAGTCCACAGTCTCTCATGGTTCGTCTCCCTCTCCGATATCCCCCCTTCATTTTTCCCTTCCTTCTCCTAATGTCCTCTATGTTATTCCTTATGTTCCACAAATAAGTGAAACCATATGATAATTGACTTTCTCTGCTTGACTTATTTCGCTCAGCATAATCTCCTCCAGTCCCATCCATGTTGGGTGCAAAAGTTGGGTATCCATCCTTTCTGATGGCTGAGTAATATTCCATTGTATATATGGACCACATCTTTATCCATTTGTCTACTGAAGGACATCTCTGCTCTTTTCACAGTTTGGCTATTGTGGACATTACTGCTATGAACATTGGGGTGCACATGGCCCTTCTTTTCACTACATCTGTATCTTTGTGGTAAATACCCAGTAGTGCAATTGCTGGGTCATAGGGTAGCTCTATTTTTAATTTTTTGAGGAAACTCCACACTGTTTTCTAAAGTGGCTATACCAGCTTGCATTCTTACACCACGGTGTAAGAGGGTTCCCCTTTCTCCACAGCCTTTCCAACATTTGTTGGTTCTTGCCTTGTCAATTTTTACCATTCTAACTGGTGTTAAGGTCTATCTCAATGTGGTTTTGATTGAATTTCCCTGATGCCTAATAATGATGAACATTTTTTCATGTGTCTGTTAGCTATTTGTATGTCTTCTCTTGAGAATTGTTTGTTCATGTCTTTCTTTTTTTTTTTTTTTTTTTTTTTTTCTTTTTTTTTTTTTTTTTTTTTTTAAAGATTTTATTTATTTATTTGACACAGAGAGAGATCAGATCACAAGTAGGCAGAGAGGCAGGCAGAGAGAGAGGAGGAAGCAGGCTCCCTGCTGAGCAGAGAGCCCGATGCGGGCCTCGATCCCAGGACCCTGAGATCATGACCTGAGCCGAAAGCAGAGGCTTTAACCCACTGAGCCACCCAGGCGCCCTGTTCATGTCTTTCCACCCATTTTTTCACTTGATTATTTGTTTTTTAGGTGTTGAGTTTGAGAAGTTCTTTATAGATCTTGGATATCAGCTCTTTGTCTGCTGTGTCATTTGTAAATATCTTCTCCCATTCTGTGGGTTGCCTCTTTGTTTTATTGACTGTTTGCTTTGCTATGCAGAAGCTTTTTATTTGATGAAGTCCCAAAAGTTCATTTTTGCTTTTTTTCCCCTTGCCTTTGGAGATGTGTCTTGAAAGAAGTTGCTGTGGCTGATGTCAAAGAGGTTACTGTCTATGTTCTCCTCTAGGATTTTGATGGATTTCTGTCTCACATTGAGGTCTTTCATCCATTTTGAGTTTAACTTTGTGGATGGTGTAAGCTAATGATCAAGTTTCATTCTTCTGTATATAGCTGTCCAATTTGAACAGCACCATTTATTGAAGAGCCTGTCTTTTTTCCCTGGGATATTTTTTCCTGCTTTGTAGAAGATTATTTGGCCATCGAGTTGAGGGTCCAAATCTGGGCTCTCTGTTCTGTTCTGTTGGTCTGTGTGTCTGTTTTCATGCCAGAACTATGCTGTCTTGGTGAACACAATTTTGTAATATAGCTTGAAATCAGGCAAAGTGATGCCCTTAGCTTTGGTTTTCTTTTTCAACATTTCCTTGGAAATTCAGCATCTTTTCTGGTTCCCTAAAAATTTAGGATTGTTTGTTCCAGTACTTTGATGAATGCCGATATTATTTTGATAAGGATTGCACTGAAAGTATAGATTGATCTGGGCAGCATAGACATTTTAGCAATGTTTATTCTTCTGATCCGTGAGCATGGAATGTTTTTCCATCTTTTTATGTCTTCTTCAATTTCTTTCATGAGTGTTCTATAGTTCCTAGAGTATAGATACTTTACCTCTTTAGCTAGGTTTATTCCAAAGTATCTTATGGTTTTTGGTGCTATTGTATATGGGATCGATTCTCTAATTTCTCTTTCTACCGTTTCATTGTTAGTGTATAAGAAAACAACTGATTTCTGTGCATTGATTTTGTATCCTGCCACATTACTGAATTGCTGCATGAATTCTAGTAATTTGGGGTGGAGTCTTTTGGGTTTTCTACATAAAGTATTGTATCATCTGCGAAGAGAGAGTTTGGCTTCTTCTTTGCCAATTTGAATACCTTTTATTTCTTTTTGTTGTTTGATTTCTGTCAGCAATAGACAGATCATCTAAGCAGAAGAGCAACAAAGAAACAAGAGCTTTGAATGACACATCGGACCAGATGGACCTCATAGGTATATACAAAACATTCCTCCCTAAAACAACAGAATACTCATTCTTCTTGAGCACACACGGAACTTTCTCTAGAATAGACCACATACTGGGTCACAAATCAGGTCTCAACCGATACCAAAAGATTGAGATTATTCCCTGCATATTCTCAGACCACAATGCTTTGAAACTGGAACTCAATCACAAGAAAATTTTGGAAGAAATTCAAACACTTGGAAGCTAAAGACCATCCTGCTCAAGAAAGTCTCAGTCAACGAAGAAATTAAAGAAGAACTTAAACAATTTATGGAAACCAATGAGAATGAAAAGACATCAGTCCAAAGCCTATGGGATATGGGACACGGCAAAGGTGGCCCTAAGGAGGAAATACATTGCCATCTAAGCCTCACTCAAAAAAATAGAAAAATCCCGAATACACAAGCTATCTTTATACCTTAAAGAACTGGAGGATCAATAACAAATTAAGCCTACCCCACACATGAGAAGGGAAATAATTAAGATTAGAGCAGAGACCAATGAATTAGAAATCAGAAATACAGTAAAACATATCAACAAAACTAGAAGCTTGTTCTCTGAAAGAATTAATAAGATCAATAAACCACTGGCCAGATTTATCAAAAAAAAAAAAGAGAAAGGACCCAAAATTAATAAAATTATGAATGAAAGGGGAGAGGTCATGACTAACACCAAGGAAATAGAAACAATCATCAGAAATTATGATCAACAGCTATATGCCAATAAGTTAAGCAACCTAGAAGAAATGGATGCATTCCTGGAAACTTGTAAACTTCAAAGACTGAAACAGGAAGAAATTGGCAACCTGAATAGATCAATAACTGGTAACAAGATTGAAGCAGTGATCAAAACCTCCCAAAAAACAAGAGTACTTGGGCGCCTGGGTGGCTCAATGGGTTAAAGCCTCTGCTTTCGGCTCAGGTCATGATCTCAGCGTCCTGGGAATGAGGCCCCCATCAGGCTCTGCTCAGCAGGGAGCCTGCTTCCTCCTCTCCCAGTCTCTCTGCCTACTTGTAATCTCTCTCTGTGTGTCAAATAAGTAAATAAATAATCTTAAAAAAAAAAAAACCCAAGAGTACAGGACCTGATGGATTTCCTGGGGAATTCTACCAAACAGTCAAAGAAGAAATAATACCTATTTTCCTGAAGCTGTTTAAAAAAATAGAATCAGAAGGAAAACTTCCAGACCACTTCTATGAGGCCAGCATTATCTTGATCCCAAAACCAGGCAAAGACCCCATCAAAAAGGAGAATTTCAGACCAATATCCCTGATGAATATGGATGCCAAAATTCTCAATAAGATCCTAGCTAATAGGATCCAACAGTACATTAAAAGGATTACCCACCACAACCAGGTGGAATTTATCCCTGGGATGCAAGGGTGGTTCAACATTCACAAATCAAACAGTGTGATAGAACAAATTAACAGGGAAGAGAGGAGAACCACATGTTCCTCTCAATTGATGCAGAAAAAGCATTTGACAAAGTACAGCATCCTTTCCTGATTAAAATTCTTCAGAGTATAGGGCTAGAGGGAACATTTCTCAATTTCATAAAATCTACCTGTGAAAAACCCATAGTGAAGATCATTCATTCTCAATGGGGAAAAGCTGAGAGCCTTTCCCTTAAGATCAGGAACATGACAAGGATGCTTACTCTTGCTACTGTTGTTCAACATAATACTAGAAGTATTAATTATTATTTTTTTTAAGATTAGGAAATACTATTTCTAAAGAATTCATTTTCATTGTGTTTTCCTAAGAGTCTTTATTTAGAATAGGGACAGACTTAGTGAAAACTTAGTACTTGGCTGCCTGTGTAAGTTGGATTTGCCCTCACACCTCATTGAGGAACCCCCATCCTGTCATTCTGTAATATGGCAAAAATTCAGAAAGTTCACATACCACTTGGAGAACAAAGACAAATGTAAGCTGTGTGATCAGCAGTTAGCAAGCAAAGAACAAGTGTGTTGTCAGATAAAAAAAGCCATTTTGTTTTAAGGACCATTAATAATTTAGTTCTAGTCTAAGATTCGTCTTTGCAATTTCCATGGAAAGCTCAAGATTTTAGAAGGAGGATAATAGGCTGGATCCACTCCGGGGCAATTGTAAGGGAGGTCAAGTGTGGCTAAAGTACTTTCCTACACCCCTGGGGACTTTTGTTCTTTTTGACACTCCTCTTTCCTCTTCGTCCTCCTTACTCCACAATCTGACTCCCTACTACTCTATGTAGACACCAAACTGTAATGCTATCTTCTGGCTGTCCAGGACCTAGCAAGATACATAGTCCATTCCTTGACCACTGCCCACTTTCTCACACTATGCCTTTTCCTGTCAACTGTCCACATGGAAAGGAACCTATACTTTTCCATCATATTTTCTTTCTTCACATCCTGATAAGTGATTGCTGCTCACCAGATAAGTTAACCCAAGGCATGAAAGGACAATGGTGATTTTTAATATAACATTGAAAATTTTATTCGTTTATTAATGAGAGTTTCCAGAAGTGGCAATGCTTTAACTAAGGGACCAATTTCTCCAGTAATAGAGTTAGAGATATCTTGGCATGGCAGTCGGTGACAGATTTCTTTTGTCTGTATTTTATCATCAATAAATTTAATTTTATGACATCATTTTCTAATTTAAATATGTATTACTCCTATGGCCAGGTTTTTGTTGGTGTTGTTTGGTTTTGGTTTTATTAATTTTTATTTGATTTAATTTATCTGCTGTAAAATTCATCATTTAAAGTGTACAATTCTGTGGTTTTTAAAATTATATTTACCAGTGGGTGCCTGGGTGGCTCAGTCAGTTAAACAGCTGCCTTCAGCTCAGGTCATGATTCCAGGGTTCTGGGATCGAGTCCCACATCAGGCTCTCTGCTCAGCGGAGAGCCTGCTTCTCCCTCTCCCCTCTGCCTGCCATTCTGCCTACTTGTGCTTTCTATTTCTCTGTCAAATAAATAAATAAAATCTTTAAAAATATATATATATGTTTATCAGGTTTTGCAACATCACCACTATCTAATTCCGGAATGCTTTCATCATTCCAAGTGGGAAATGTTTTGAATAGGAAAATCTTTCAATAGTATGTCTTGAAACATACCTACTTTACTACATAAGACTGTGCTTTAAAAAATAAAATAAAAAGACTGTGCTTAGAAAAATAAGTAATTGGGATGCCCTTTAGAAGATTTAAAATTCTTTTGAGTAAGAAGAATATCTAAGGCAATCACACAACAATGTCTTCCTACAACTGGATTGATTACATTTACTAATTGAATTGATCACATTTACAATGAAGTTGATTACACTTACAAGAATATGATAATAAATGGTTTGCAAGTATCTTGCTCTGTTAGAGAAAAGAAAGCAGATAGGATAAAGGCAGTGGGAGAAGGTATATCCTTTCCTTATTGGTTTAAAATAATCAACCTGTTCTTTATTTACAGGTAAGGTCATAGGAAAAGGGATTTGTGCGGTTCTATCATTTAGAATTCTCTCGTGTGCAAACAGTAGAAACCAATCCTAGACAGCACTAAGAAGATAGACTTAGAATGGATTTGAGAGAATTTATTATACAGGTAGAGGCAGGGACACATGCCCATGGACTGGAAGAGCCTGCAGTATCATAATGAACCAAGGAAGTAGTTTGTACTGTTTCTCACCTACAACCTTCTTTCTACTCACTGACCGACTTTCTTTTTTTTTTTTTTAAAGATTTTATTTATTTATTTGACACAGAGAGAGAGATTACAAGTAGGCAGAGAGGCAGGCAGAGAGACAGGGAGAGGAGGAAGCAGGCTCCCTGCTGAGCAGAGGGCCCGATGCGGGCCTCGATCCCAGGACGCTGAGATCATGACCTGAGCCGAAAGCAGAGGCTTTAACCCACTGAGCCACCCAGGCGCCCACTGACCGACTTTCTGTTTCATAAGCCACATGATCGAAAACCCATCTGGCAAAAGGTATCAAATTTTCATCAGCTTGTAGGTCCAACCACCTGGTGAGAAAGTTTTCCAGTTCCCAAGGGTTGAGACTGGCTTCGTTTCTGACAGTTGTCCACAGTAGAGTCAACCTGTTGCTGCTCATTTAGATAAACTTCAGGGGTGAGAAGAGGAGGGACAAGTTACCAGAATCAGAGAAATGTGGACAATCAGATTTCACTGTAGCAATCTTTGTGGTCTCATCCATCAGATGAAATAGATTGTTTTGGTTTAAAGTTCCTGCAGTTGCCTACCCTCACCGTCACTAGTCATGAGAAAAGAAATACACCCACTGCTTTGTTTGACAATTGATTCTGGTCAACACTTCCATTGCCAATGTCTTATGTCCAACTTGAAGAGAATGGTGGAGCTTAATTATACATGGCAGAAAAATAAACAACATGGAGTCTGTTCAACCTCACCCTTCAATGCACCGCAACGAAGTCTGACGAGGAACTAGCACTCAGGAGAAGATAACAAAGGCTCTGTTACTGACATAGTCTCAGATATCCTCTAGAGTTTTCCATCCCAACCTTTAAATAATGAAGAGCTACTGGGAGTTGAAGCCAAATGCTTCTGTCTCCAGCTATAAGGTAGAAGGGAACAGAACAAAGCCCTTTGTCAACTGTGCAAAAAAACCTTATTTCTGAGGTTCTAGAAATGGTAGTTAAATATAGGCTGATGGTCATATTTTACCTTAAAAAGGGTTTTAAGAAGTATTCTATGAAAAGCAAATGACCAATAAAAATTTATGCATGCAACCTCTCATTAATAAAACAATAAAGAAAAAAGCAAAAACCATTGCTTTGCCCAGCAAGTTGGCAATAAATTTATGAAAACAATCATTGTTCATTATTGATGAACATGTGTTGAAATGGGTGCTGTCAGTTTCTGCTGATGAGTGAAAATGGACACAAACTTTTGGAGGTAAATTTTGCTGTCTGTATCAAGTGTTTGGGTTTATTTTAAAGTTTATTAAAAAGGGAATTTGTCTCAAAGCACACACAAATAGGTACAAGCATGTTCCTTATGATATTGTTTCAATAACAAAGATCAAAAAGAAGAAAAAAGTTAAAATGTCAAGTAGGAGAGGATTCAGTGGTAAGTAAATTAAGGCTTAGCAACACAACAGAGTACCATGCAACTGTTTTAACTGATGCAAAGATATCAACATTGCTCCAGTACTTAGGGAGAATTGAAAACACTCAAATGTTTAATAGTAAGCTATTTGGTAAATGCAGTATGGCGTACCCATAAGATGAGGCATGGAGAGAAGCTACACTATAATGTAGAGTGAAAAAGTAGGATTCAGTTGGTTATCCCCACATGCACATGTATATAGAAGAGAAACACTAAGGAATTGCCCCACTGTTTTAATAGTGGTCATCTCCCACATGTCAAATTATGTAGCTTTTTAAGATCACTTTTAGTATTTTTCTGGATTTTCTATATAGATTTTTTGTATATAGATCACACGTATTGGCTTCATAATAAATATATGGAAACTGAAATGCTATTCTACTGCTCTAAGAATAGGTGGTCCTCTTTGTTATTTTTATTTTTATTATTTTTTAAAAGATTTTATTTATTTATTTGACACAGAGATAGAGATCACAAGTAGGAAGAGAGGCAGACAGAGGTGGGGGGGAGCAGGCTTTCCACTGAGCAGAGAGCCCAATGCGGGCCTGGATCCCAGGACCCTGAGATCATAACCTGAGCCGAAGGCAGAGGCTTTAACCCACTGAGCCACCCAGGCGCCCTAGGTGGTCCTCTTTGATAACACTATTGATGATATCGTTCTTTTTAAAATTTTGTTTGTTTATTTGAGAGGAGAGAGAGAGCACAAGCAGAGGGAGAAGCAGAGCCCACTGAGCAGAGAGCATGATGTCAATGTCAATGCCAGCCTCAATCCCAGGACCCTGGAATCATGACCTGAGCCAAAGGCAGATGCTTAACTGACTGAGCCACCCAAGCGCCCCATTACTGATGGTATCTTTTCGAAAGTTATCAAAGACTATCTCCCAGCCCTCTCTGAGTCTGACTGAAAGTTGAGCTCTGAGGTTTCTTCGTTTGTTTTCCTTACTCCTTTCCCTCAGAACCACAGTGACTTGGTGTCCAGATGAATTCCACTTTTGAACCCCCACACCCATGTTTCTGTCCTTACGTACTTCATGTTTATAATATTGGCGATTTATTAAGTACTTACAGAATGTCAGGCGCTTGCTTTTGCAGGCATCTCATATACCTTTTTTAATTAAAAAAAAGATTTATTTATTTATTTATTTGAGAGAGAGAAAGAGTGAGATCTTGGGCATGCAAGCCGGGGGGCGGGGAGGGTCACAGGGAGAGAGAATCTCAAGCCGACTCCCGGCTGAGCATGGAGTCCGGCAGTAGTCACGACCCTGAGATCACAACCTGAACTGAAATCACAAGTTGGATGCCTAACCAACTGAGCCACCCAGGCGCCCCTATCTCATATCTGTTTGCCAATAACACTATGACACAGCTATTTCTAAAGGGGAAAACTAGAGCTCCAAAGAGTTATGTGATTTCCCTAAGGTCATACAACTAGAGGGTGACAGGATCAGATCTCAAATCCAGCTTTGTTTTCACTTCAGAAACAATGTGCCACCATTGATGACCTGGTCTATCCGTACCATTTGACTTCAGCTTGTGCTTCTTCCAGAACCTTCACCTTGCCCCCCACTCCAGCTTTACATTTACTTACAATTTGCCTGGAGTTGCCAATCCTATACTTGATTAGTAATTACCAATTCCTTTTTGAGGCCAAACTTCTACCCCGAGTTTTTCTCTGCTCCTGCTTTCCATTTACTTCCACCTGTCCTCCACGTCACCTCCACCATACATGAGCTGCCAGCTGATGGATTTCTACTCCTTGGTGGGGGGGGGGTCTCTCTGTTAGCCTTTGGGGACCACCATGCTCATCTATCTTTCCTACCTTTTACTTTCTTTTGTTTCTTCTTAAAACCTTTTGGGGGGGGTACCTAACATGACGCTATGCATATGATTCATGTTCCTTAAATGCTTCTTTGATTGGGGCACTTGGGTGGCTCAGTCGGTTAAGCCTCAGACTCTTGGTTTCATCTCAGGTCCTGATCTCAGGGTTGTGAGGTCAAGCCTCACTATCAAGCTGTGCACAGAGCCTGTTTAAGACTCTCTATCCCTCTCCCTCCCCACTTCCTCCTCCCTCAGTGCTATCCCTCTCTCTTTCTTTCTAAAGTAAAGAAATAAAAAATTTTTAAAAAGTTTCTTCAGTTAAATTCAGTCCTGTTTCCCTAATAATTGTCATTCCATTATTTTACTGTCTTTCAGAGTTGTTTTTTCCCTACAGCCTTACTAACTAACCACCATTCCCTTCCAGCAATTTGCTATCCATTTTCCCAACTTCACTAAAATTATCCTTTCTCACTGCTCTTGGGAGGCTCAGTTGGTTAAATATCTGACTCTTGATTTCGGCTCAGGTCATGATCTCAGGGTTGTGGGATCGAGCCCCTCATTAGACTCTGAGTTCAGCAAGGAGTCTGTTTGAGATTCTCTCTCTCCCTTTGCCCCACATCCCACCCTCTGTCTCTAAAGTGAACAAAATCTTTTTAAAAAATTACCCTTTCTCATCACCAATGGCTTCCTGATTATCAAATAATTGAAATCTTTTTTTTTTTGTGGAGTTCTCATCCTTTTTGATCTTTTTGTTATATCTAACGGCACTTCTAGCTTTCTGTTCTTTTTTTAAATTTAAATTTAATTTTTTCAGTGACCCAAGTTTCATTGTTTATGCACCACACCCAGGTCTCCATGCAATCCATGCCCTCCTTAATACCCACCTCCAGGCTCACCCATCCCCTCACCCCCCTCCCTTTCATAACCCTCAGTGTGTTTTCCAGAGTCCACAGCCTCTCGTGGTTCGTCTCCCCCGCCTATTTTCCCCAATTCACTTTTCCTTTCCTTCTCCTAATGTCCTCCATTATTCCTTATGCTCCACAAGTAAATGAAACCATATTTCTGTTCTATCTTAGCTTAAGATCTGAGATGCTATTATTTTCACCTTTCCTTCTGTGGTTTTCTTCCTCTCTTTCTCCTTCAGGAACATTTCTCCTGTTTAGTTATGGGCTCTATCTTAAACTTGGGCTTTGGCTTTGCTCCCTTTTATAATCATATTTAGAATAAAGTAATTCTAACACCCTGCCTTTGTCCAATAATCTCTTCATAGCCATAATGAGTGCTTTTAAGCCTAGAATTGCCTCCTTTCAATAAGAAGTTAGCAAAAGCAAAGAGGATGTCTGCTGTAAAACCAGAGCTTACCAGGCATGCTCCCTCAGGCTGCATTTGCAGACTCGCGGATCTTGTTGGGTAGATAAGTGAGTCCTCTTTCTTCTTCCTACTTTGTCTGAGGCTCTGCTTGCTGAAACCTTGGCTATCTCCTTGATCTCCTGCCTGGCTGGAATTCCCCTTCTGGATGCTGTTGGGTAGACAGGACTCTCCAGTGTTTCTTGTGCGAGTCCCAATTCTCCGGATTGTCATGATCACCTAACAAAATAAACAGCTTTCAGATATAAAGGTCTAGCCGCCATTTCTTACTTTTCTCCAGACTTATACCACCAGGTCCTTATGGGAAGTTTCATTTGATTATTGACACCTGAAGATTTAAGTATTAGTAACTGGCTGTCATCTTTAGCCACCCTCTCAAATTTCCACCAGTTTCTTGAATTATGATCAGTTTGGCATACTTGATATAAAATGCTGGCATATATCTTCTGTTTCGTTCTTCATTTACAGTCCGACTGGTTCTTTTTTCCAGGGTCTTGGGAATCTTCTAGTGCTTGATATTTCTGATTTTCATCATGTTTTCTGTCCAACACCACTCCCCTTGTTTCCAATACACTATTTTCCCATTTCCGCTGATAGCCGGATTCTTCAAATAATTTCCCTTCAGCACAGTTTTCATCACCATGCTTCCCTTTTCAGAGTTCTTCAGTGGCATTTGGTAGGCCAGATCATAACAGATAAAAACCCTCCAGCCAAATCGAGACTGCTCGTGCACGTCCTCTTTTCCGTGCTTCCCCAAGCTTAGTTTTATTATTTCCTATTTCTATTCTGCTCCATCCCAAACTATCTACTTCCCTTCTCTTGTACAACTTCACAAATATTGTTTCAGAAAAGGTCAAACACATTAATCATCTCTGCCCGAGCGATCGTTGTGGGGACACTGGAGTCAGTAGTCAAAGATTTGCCTCCCAGCTGTGCATTCAATAAGGGGATCTTGGTGGAAGCCACCCCTTGAAGCTGTTTCCCCACTCATAAAATAAGATCAATGGTACCAGTCTTAGATAACCCCCTGAGGTAATGCAGGAGAAAGTGTTCTTTAAACTGCTAGGCGGTGCGCAAGAATAAGGAGCGCTCGGTGACATGGACAGCTCAATGCCCAGAGAGCTGCTGCTTTCTTTGATGGGATCTGATTTTGATCGGAGAAGCAGATATCAAACAATTTTCTCATCTAAAAATTAGAAACCAAACTCTTGAATAAAAACAGCTGACTTGCAGATGTCACTCTGTTTGGTCCCTGCCTTTTACTTGAGAATCTGTTCTTTGCTCAGCATCTTGGTTCATCATGACAAGTAAATCTTGGCTTCTTAAAAGTTGGCAAGCAACACTCTTGTCTCCGAGGATATTTAAATCTTACTTGGCTCATGAGCATTTCCTCTTGGGTGTTGAAATGAAATGATGCCTTCCAGCCTTTCTGAAATAGAGCTGTAAGAGAGACTCGTGATGCTCTCATTTTGACAAAATGGTCTTCATAAATCACAGATATAACGGGCTGTGGTCATACTTAAGAGCTCTTCAGGATCTCTTGAATCTCCTGCTTTAGGTTTAGATTCCAACTATCTAGGCTATTTTTCCACCTCTCTCTTTCTTTTCTTTCTCAGTGTTAATTAACTGAGGATATTTCCTTGATTTTTTTTTCCTCTGTTATTTTCCCAGTGCTTTGCATCTTTTCCTGGTAGTTTTGACAGACCATCTGTCAAATTTTGCTGGTTTCACAGCAGTTTCATGCTTTCTCTCTCTCTCTCTCTCTCTCTCTCTCTCTCTCTCTCTCTCTCTCTCTCTCTNTCTTGCTCTCTCTCTCTCTCATTTTAAAACTGCACAAATAATACACCAATAAATTCTCACTGCCAATGGTTCAAACACTACATAAGTTTATAGAGAAACATATTGGGGTTCCTACTCACCCTGATCCCATTCCTCATATCCTCCCTAGAGGAAACCACTAACTATTACAATTTGATGGATATCTGTATTAGTCATGGTTCTCCAGAGAAACAGAACCGATAGGATAGATGTAGATATAGATATAGATACAAGAGCTTTATTATAGGAATTAGTTCACATGGTTATGGAGGCCAAAATGTCCCACAATCTGCAATCTGCAAGATGGAGAACCAAAAAAGCTGGTGATATAATTCAGTCCAAGTCTAAAGACCTGAGAAGGGGTGAGGAGCCATGGTATAACTCCCAGTCTGAGTCCAAAAGCCCAAGAACCAGGACCACCCATGTCTGAGGGCAGAAGATGGATGTCTCAGCCCAAGCAGAGAGACTGAATGCACCCTTCCCCTAACATTTGTGTTTTATTCACATCCTCACTGAGTTTGTTGATGCCCACCTGCCCTGGTGAGGGTGATCTGCTTTACTTAGTCTACCGTTTCAAATACACATCTCTTCCAGAGATGCCTTCCTTGTAATCCACATTTCTGATTTCAAGGCAAGAAGTAAAACAAAACCTTAATATATTGGGAATAAGAGAAAACTTCTTAGGTTAATAAAAAATATATATCAGAAAGCCATAACCAACACCATACTTCATGATGAAATAGTAAAAGTATTGTTGTTAGGCCAGGAAACCAAAGTGGATCCTGGTAATCACTTGCACTATTCAACATTTTAGTAGATATTCTAGACAAGTCAATAAGATAAGAATAAATCAGGTAGGATTATTAGAAAGGAAGAGACAAACCTGTCATTATTTGCCAGGAAGATGGTTATCTCCCTAGACAATGCAAGAGAAATCAACTTTAAAATAATTAGAGCCAATTAGATTATTTAATAAGGCGATCAGAGACAAGATACAAATAGAAAAATTAATACTGTTCTTACACGCCATTAAGAGTGAATTGAAAATGTGAGATTGAAAATGATTTAAGAGGTCTCTAATGACTTTTTCCTTACTTGATTCCTGGCAAGCACTTCCCATGATCACAACCAAGACACCAATCTCAAAAAATATGTCCACTTCTGAAACTTTGCTTTCAAACACTCATTCTTCAAACACGACTTCCTAGTCTTTCAGCTCAAGTAACTTCCACTTTTCAACCTTTTATAGGCATCCGGTCCCTCGACCATACCACAGCGTCAGGTCTCTCTCATCCTTGCTGGTCTAGATTCCATGTTTTGTTTTGTTTTTTTAAATATTTTATTTAATTTTTTGTCAGAGAGAGAAAGAGAGCGAGAGAGAGCACAAGCAGGGGGAGCAGCAGGCAGAGGGAGAAGCAGCCTCCCTGCTGAGCAGGGAGCCTAACGCAGGGCTCAATCCCAGGACCCTAGAATCATAACCTGAGCCAAAGGCAGACTCTTAACCAACTAAGCCACCCAGGTGTCCCAATGATCTTGAATTTTAATAGCTCATTGGTAGATAATCTCACCTCACCCACTGTGGGGTGGGGAGGAGGCATGTCAGAATAATTCTGATTGAAAGTTTTCTTTTGCCACCGTGGACATTTTTGGACCACACAATCCAGGTAAATGCTTTTACTTTAAATTCATGGTCACAGACCTCATTCTTTGGTTCTGCCTATCAGTCTCTCTGTGTTCCTTATTGGCCATTTTCCCACTCCTTAAGATGATTGTATTATATCTCCTACTCTATGTCCAAACTTTCTTTTTTTTTTTTTAAGATTTTATTTATTTATTTGACGAGAGAGAGAGATCACAAGTAGGCTGAGAGACAGGCAGAGAGAGAGGAGGAAGCAGGCTCCTTGCTGAGCAGAGAGCCCGATGTGGGCCTCGATCCCAGGACCCTGAGATCACGACCTGAGCCGAAGGCAGAGGCTTAAACCACTGAGCCCCCCAGGCGCCCTACGTCCAAACTTTTTTTTTTATGTCCAAACTTTCTACACTCATTCTTTTCCTGTGTACTCATTCTTGAGATGATGCTCTCCCCTGACACTTCATTGTGAAAATAAATTCATTGAGAAAAATAGAAACCATCAATTTTCAAGCTCTTCATCTTCGTGACATCAAAACTGCAAGTCTGCGTATTTGGACTCACATTTTTTTTCTTCCATCTGGTTCCAATGCAGTAAAACTCTCTCCTCCTATCATTAAAAAAATGATTGACATATACAGTACAATAAAACTGAGGAAGCTAATATTTCTTAGCTGTGAGATTTCCCTATCTATGCTTCTAATTAAAATGGAAATCATCTTTTCCCCTTTCTTCTTTTCTGTCTTATTTATATATTTATTTATTTATTATTTTTTTTATTTGCTCCATGGGTACAGGTTGTCTTTTTCGTTTAAACAAATGTTTGGTGTAATTGGACTATTTGAATTATTTTTTTAGAGATTTCATTTATTTATTTATTTGTCAGAGAGAGGGAGAGAGAGAGAGCACAAGCAGCCAGAGCAGCAGGCAGAGGAAGAGAAAGAAGCAGTCTCCCCGCAGAGCAAGGAGCCTGATGCGGGACTCGATCCTAAGACACAGGGATCATGACCTGAGCCGAAGGCCACTGCCCAACCAACTGAGCCACCCAGGCATCCCGGATTGTGTGAATTACTTATTTCTATGGTGATAAGATAATTGTCATACACTGCAGTATTGGGGTATAAGCATGGAAGGTTTTAATCCATTGAGAACCTGGATATGTTGCACTGATACTTTTTTTAAAAAGACTTATTTATTTATTTGAGAGAGAGAGAGAGACAAAGAGCAGGGGGAGGGTCAGAGGGAGAGAAACTGAAAGAGACTCCCCACTGAGTGCAGAGCCCACTCAAGGCTGAATCCCACAACTGTGAGATCGGACCTGAGCTGAAATCAAGAGTTGGACGCCCAACTGACTGAGCCACTCAGGCGCCCCACAGTAAAACTTTTTTAGTTATAATTTAGTAGGTTAAAAAATTTTTGTACTATAGATCTCTGGAGATGGGCCAAGTATCTGGAAATTGGATGTAATGTTATTAGGGGAATATCTAAAAGTTATTCGACTATGGAAACATGATACAACTCAATTAGGTTTTTGTCTTTTATGAAATGGTTTTTATGGAATATAGGAGAATCAACCAGAAATAAAGCAGAAGTTGTTCTAAATGAACTTTCTAGGAAGAGAATTCTCTATTCCTTTAACATGATTTTCTAATGATTCTAGCTATAATTTAGTTTTGTTTTCAGATTATCTTTTCCCTGGTCTGGGTCACTGCAGTTGAACAACACTGACATAATAGTTATATATCCAAGGACTTCTGAAATCGGAATTCAGCTCTAACACAGACTTAAAATAAAGGAATATGCAAACAAACAATGGTACGAGCATAAGGAAAAAAAAACCATAATGGAAAAATCAGTTCAAAAAGAGAAGGCCAGAGAAGCATTGTTAAAGAATGAACTTGGAGAACTAATAACTTTCCCATTGGATATTATTATCTTCAATTAAGTTACCACTGATTCAGCTTATTAGTCTGGTTCGGACTCGTGGTTGTGTTTCTGAGGCAGCATGGAGTTTCTTTATGTTTCAAAGATAGTTGGGGTTTCTGGCGATAGTGAGGAGGGGACAGAGAGAGCTCTCTAGACTTGCATATGTTGGAGGCAATTCCAGATACCTGGGTTGAGAATCCAAAAAAGAAATGAAAAGATTTCTAAGAATTTGACATTTTATGGGAAACACAATAATTAAGACACATAGTTCAGTGTGACAAGCTACACTATGGCATGTTGAAGTTAATGTAAAATAGAAAAACTCCATTAACTGAAGTGGAAAAATAAGCTTTCTTTTTTTTTTAAGATTTTATTTATTTATTTGCCAGAGAGAGAGAGAGAGAGAGAGAAAGAGAAAGCACAGGAGCGAGCACATACACAAGCAGGGGGAGCAGCAGAGAGAGAAGCAGGCTCCCTGCTCAGCGGGGCTTCATCCCATCCCAGGACTCCATCCCAGGACCCTGGGATCATGACTGGAGCTAAAGGCAGTGGCTCAACAGACTGAGCCACCCACGTGTCCCTAAACTCTCCTAACAAGGACATTACAGAAGGGTTTGAATTTAGAGATAAATTGAAAACATTAACATGAATTCATTGTTCTTTTTAAGGGATTATTGCTGTACCACTATTTTAGGGAATGTCTTCTCTGATGTCATCCTGCCTCATTCAAACAGTCATATAAAAGAATCTAATACACATTTTCGCGCCCAGTTTTGTCTTTTTTATCCTCTAGTATTTTTTTCAGTTAAAAAGAACCAGGGCTTTTCAAAATATCTGTTCCAGTGTTTGGGAGCAGAAAAAAATCAAGATGAGCTTAGACCTTTTTTTTTTTTTTTCCAGAAAGCAGACAGTTTCAGAGGCATCTGCATGTTACATAGGTAAAGTGGCCAGCCTGAAGACAGGACTTTTAGTGACAACTTGAGGAGTGAGGAGGAAAGCAACAATTGCCATCAGTTGCCATGACTCCTCCTGACCATATTGTTCCCTAAAATTTTCAATTCTTACACTTATTTTATTATCTTCAGCTCAGGCATTCTGGAATTACCTCCAAGACATGCAAGTCTGGAAGAGCCTTCCTCAGGAAAAACCCCACAAATTCAACTGCCAGTATGATAAGTGGAGTCAATAGACAATTAAAGATAATAATATGAGATAAGCAAATTATTGTTCCTAAAGTTTTTATTTTAAAACAATGCTTCTCTGGCCTCCTCCTTTTGGAGTAATTTTTAAAAATACATATGCTACTATTTGCATATTCATCTATTTTAAGACAGGTTTAAGACTGAATTCCAATTTCATAGACGAAGTTTGGTAGAGGAAACTTGACTCTATTGATAGTTAAAAAGATCAAGGAAACACAAAGCATGCTAAAAGACTTTTGTACTACAGTCATATTTCCAATATTGTCTATAAAAAATGGTGAGGATTGAGCAATTCAGATCATGTGAGTTTTTTAAATCTGCAGGTTAAAACTACAAACACAAGCTTCTTTCCTTGAAGGGATAAAAATGTATTAAGCTACACATAAAAAAGAGAGGATGTACTATAGAAAGAGGGACAATGCTAAATGGATGGAACGGAACAGAAAGCTAGCTGACGCTCATTCTTGAAGTTAAAATTTTATTTACTGTTAAGCCAAAGACTGGCCCTGACTGTGGTAATGCCAAACTAAAAGTTAACTCCTGATGAGAAAAGTAAGACACTATTCAACTGAGAAATATGTATTTGGAGAATGGAGAAGTAAATCTAAATAAAAGATAAGGCGACACAGAGTTCAAGATCATGTAAACCCAAAATAGATCCTTTTTTACAAGGACCTATTTAACAATTATGTCAAATAAATAAATTAAGGAATGTTTGATAAAACGAGGAGTTAACTGATAAGGGTAGCACTGACAGTAAAATATATAAGTAAAAATGGTATTTTAGAAATAAGGATACTTTTCAAATTTTTTATATTTATTTGTTTATTTATTATTTTAGAGATTTTATTTATTTATTTGACAGAGAGAGAGAGAGACAGCAAGAACAGGAACACAAGCAAGGGGAGTGGGAGAAGAAAAGCAGGCTTCCTGCTGGGCAAGGAGCCCGATGCGGGGCTCGATTCCAGGACCCTGGGATCATGACCTGAGCTGGAGGCAGACGTTTAACCTACTGAGCTACCCAGACACCCCAAGGATATATATTTTTAAGGTTTTTAAAATTTTATTTGTCACAGAGAGAGAGAGAGAGAGAGAGAGCGCACAAGCAGGGGGAGCAGCAGGCTCCCTGTGGAGCAGGGAGGCTGATGCCGGACTCGATCCCAGGACCTGGAAACATGACCTGAGCTGAAGGCAGACGCTTAACCAACTAAGCCACCCGGGCGCCCCGGAAATAGAGATACTTGACTATTGAGGAAAAACAGTGAGGAAACAAAAATAAAACCAGCATTACTTGTAGAGAAGGAGCTTTGGCCCATTAGAAGTTTTGTGCATTTTCTAAGCCCACCTCGGTGGGTTTAGAGCCTTGGAGCCTCTTGGAGTTTTTGTGAGCTGATCTGGGCAGCCCTTGCGGCCAACCGCAGGGAGCACCTGGGGTGGGGTGGGGGGCAGTGTTACTTTGTAACCACAGAGTTAAAAACTAAAGAGAAGAGAATATCTAATTTTGACAAGAATGGGGGACATGATCTACATTCTAGTTTTTCCCAGCAAGACTACTTCTACGTGAACATGATAAAATCAGAAACAATTTTTTTTTATTGGTCTGTCTGCAGTATGTGGTGGACATCCCCAAAACAGATTTGAACGGTGCACGTCCGCATACATGATGGTTGTTTTGGAGATACAGTACAGTACTGTAAATGCATTTTCTCTTCCTTATGATTTTCTTAACAACGTATTTTTTCTTTAGTTTACTTTATTGTAAGGCTACAGTTTATAATACATATAACATACAAAATACTGGTTAATCAACTGTTTCCATAATCCGTAGGCTTCTGGTCAACAGTAGGCTATTAGTTGTTAAGTTTTGGGGGAGGCAAAAGTTATACTCAGGTTTCCGACTCGTCGGGGTCTGTGCTTCTAGTCCTCCTATTGTTCAAGAGTCAAAGGTACTGCGTCTTCATACTATAGAGCAGTCACGTGAAAATAGAGTCTTGCTTCTCAAACACCATTACAACGGGTCTCCAAATATTAAGACTCAGTTCAACGTGATTCAGTCTTTTCCATGTAGTTCTAACTACATGTTTCATTTTTGTGACTCATATGACACATGTATTATTACATGAATATTAAATACGTAAGAGAAATGATGAGCAATTATTTATAAACAATTGGTGAATCAAATGTATTCTTAAAACCAGTATAAATTAACAACCATATTGGATTCTTAGAAAACGCATTTTTTCCTCCCCATTATCTTGGGGGCTTTGGTTTACCTGAATGATGTCCCAAGCCGTATGTTCTGTGTGCGAGCACTATACAAGGTCTGAGGCAGATGATTGAAAGCGCAGGTGAAGAGTGAGTGTCATTGCAATTAGTAGTCTCTGTTCTTAGAAGGAACACAAGCCAAACATAATTGCTCCAATTCACTGATCTCTGGCTAGATGTCTTGCATGAAAAACAATAACAGAAGGCAATTAAACACATGAACAGACTGAGTAAAATTGTGGAGTATTAACCCTGAAAGAGAATGCACCTAAATGCCATTCTCGTGATTGCACTGTTCCATAATACGTCAGCTCTCAAAAGATGTTGCAGATGTGTGTCTTGCAGAAAAACTGCTTTAATTTCATAAGCCGACATAAATCTTCTATGTACATATAAATTCCAAAAATACGTTCATGAAATCGAAGCACCTTTTCATTCTTCTCCTTCTCCTAATTACAATAATTTTCCTTTTGTATTAGTCTTGGTTGTTGTTCAAGTAAACTCAGCAGAGATTTTTGCTGTTTTTACTTATTACATAAGAAATTCACCAGGTTTTATTTTTTATTTTTTAAAAGATTTTATTTATTTATTTGACACAGAGAGACAGCAAGAGAGGGAACACAAGTAGGGGGAGTGGGAGAGGGAGAAGCAGGTTTCCCACTGAGCAGGGAGCCCAATGCGGGGCTTGATCCCAGGACCCTGGGATCATGAGCTGAGCCAAAGGCAGATGCTTTATGACTGAGCCACCCAGGCACCCCTATTTTTTAATTTTTTTAGAAGATTTCATTTATTTATTTGGGGGGGGGAGAGAGAGAGTGCAGGAGGGAGGGGCGGCGGAAGAGGGAGAGTCTCAAGCGGACTTTGCTCTGAGCAAGAGCCCGAGAGAAAGCTTGATCTCATGACCCTGAGGTCAGGACCTGAGATCACGACCTGAGCCAACACCAAGAATCAGTGGCTTAACCAACTGTGCCATCCAGGGGACCCCACCTAGTTTTGTTTTATTTTTTTTTATTAAAGATTTTTTTTTTATTTATTCATTTGACACAGAGAGAGAGATTACAAGTAGGCAGAGGTAGGCAGAGAGAGAGGAGAGAGGAGGAAGCAGGCTCCCTGCTGAGCAGAGAGCCCGATGTGGGCCTCGATCCCACGACCCTGGGATCATGACCTGAGCCGAAGGCAGCGGCTTTAACCCACTGAGCCACCCAGGCGCCCTAGTTTTGTTTTATTTTATCTTATTGTATTTATTTTCTTATTTATAAAGATTTTATTTATTTATTTTTGCTAGAGAGAGAGAGCAAGCACGAGTGGGGAGGAGAGGCAGAGGGAGAAGCAGACTCCCGCTGAGCAAGGAGTCTGATGCAGGGCTCCATCCCGGGACACTGGGATCATGACCTGAGCCAAAGGCAGATGTTTAACCAACTGAGCCACCCAGGTGCTCCCCACCTCCACCTGGTTTTAAAAACCAGGCAAATAAGAATTATAGACCAGAGTCTCATGTTCATGTGTATTTTAAAAACAAAGTACATGAACTCTAGCTTGTGTGAAAGTTAAGAGGCTCAGGATGTTGAAGTCTCAGAGCGACACAGACCAGGTCCAAGTATGGTTGGAACTATGCTTTTCAACATATCCACAAATTCTACCTCTGTGTACCCCAGCCTAGTTAGCTCTGTGCATACTCATTTCTAGACTCATCTAGACTCTCTTAAAATTTGTTTCTCTTAAAATGTAAGCACGGTGACTAAATTTCTTACTTTTCCAGTACATCTGTAAAATGGGACTAAAGGCAAATAAAATGAAAGGAACATATCTCCAATCTTTTGACTCTTATAGGGAAGATTGGCACATAACTGTGTAACACATAACTTCAATTTTAAATGCTGTAAACAGGCAAGTCTCTCATTTTATTTTTTGATACAAAACTGAAATACACTTACATTTGCCCACCACTGGTCTAGTTCATATGGGTTTCCTTTTATAAATCTGCTTTATTGAACTGGTATGTATTGTCAACACACCAATCAAGATCCTAAAACACATGTTTTACTTGGATCATTTATAGAGTAACCATGTGCTTCAATGTGACTATCAAGATTGAAGTAAATCTAGTCTCAAAAAAATAGATGATTCTCTGTATGTTTTTTTT
>LNAC01000235.1:1456799-1467307 GCA_002007465.1 Ailurus styani
GGTTCTTTCCATAGTTTGGCTATTGTGGGCATTGCTGCTATAAACATTCGGGTGCACGTGCTCCTGAGCATCACTACCTTTGTGTCTTTAGGATAAATACCCAGTAGTGCGATTGCTGGGTTGTAGGGTAGCTCCATTTTCAACTTTTTGAGGAATCTCCATACTGTTNGTGGCTGCACCAGCTTGCATTCCCACCAACAGTGTAGGAGGGTTCCCCTTTCTCCGCAACCTCGCCAACATCTGTCGTTTCCTGACTTGTTGATTTTAGCCATTCTGACTGGTGTGAGGTGGTATCTCACTGTGGTTTTTATATTTCCCTTCCCAGACAACATATAGAGAAATTAAGAGATGAGAATAGTAAGGGGCTAAGGAGGTGTTCTACATTTGGAAATATAGTCTTCTCCCTTTCAATATAGGGTTTTGAGAGAGTGTATTGTTTCAGAAAGGAACAAAGATCATCTGGAATTTGAAGAGCTGCTGTGAATAGATTACCCAGAGCTGCTTCATTTGCCATGTTGATGTGACTTCTCTCATTCTCCTGGGCTAGTTTCATTCTCTTTACATTTTTAATTTTAATTTTTATTTTACTTTTTATTTTTGATAAAGGTAGATTTTCTTCTTCAGTCACTGAAATACTCAGTTGTTGTTTTGAACTATCAGAGACTTGCTTTACAGGGATAATAATTCAAAATTTTTATTAAACATGGCTCACGGGCGCCTGGGTGGCTCAGTGGGTTAAAGCCTCTGCCTTCAGCTCAGGTCATGATCTCAGGGTCCTGGGATTGAGGCCCGCATCGGGCTCCCTGCTCAGCGGGGAGCCTGCTTCCTCCTCTCTCTCTGCCTGCCTCTCTGCCTACTTGTGATCTAATCTCTCTCTGTATCAAATAAATAAATAAAATCTTAATAAAAAAAAAAAAAAACATGGCTCAGTCGTTAAGCGTCTGCCTTCAGCTCAGGTCATGATGCCAGAGTCCTGGGATCGAGCCCCGCATCAGGCTCCCTGCTCGGTGGGGAGCCTGTTTCTCCCTCTTCCACTCCCCCTGCTTGTGTTCCCTCTCTTGCTATGTCTCTCTCTGTCAAATAAATAAATAAATAAATAATCTTAAAAAAAAAATTTTCTGGTGGGCCATGTCGCCCAAATACATGATTAAAACCAGGTATTTTCAAAGGGCAAACCATATTTTTTAGGATGTAAACACTTGACATTTCTACTCCCTGGATTCTGAGCAAGGGAAAGCATATTGGGAATGCCTCACCTTAAGTATGTGTAGGTTATTAATCATTAGCCTATTTATGGTCATCATCACTCCATTTACAGAGATCTAGGTTTTACCAACCATTTGTATCACGATGCAAACCCATTAACTGTAGCCAGCCTATCTAAGGCAGACCAGAACCACTGGAAATTGAATTTGCCCATCCTCAGAGGCTTAAAAAGTACCATTTTTCTAAATAATCTAGGCTACATAATGGTTTTCTTAATGACCCTATGATCACTAAACCCACACCGTTTTACTGCAACTCATTTAAAGTTGGTTGTTAGATGTGGTTATAGTTTCTCTGAGGATTTAAAATGAGATTAAACACTTCTGACTCCTTTCAACACCACCGTATCTTCCCTTTTCTCCCCAAGCTCACCAACACATTCCACTGCATATTTGCTTAACATTTATGATATGCCAAGAACTATAAAAAAGACAAAATTTCTTTGCTTGAGATAGCAACTTAAAGTATCACCTTGTTTTTATTGTGAGTGTTTGGGGAGCATTTCCCCCCATCACTTGTGTGGGTACTAGCAGGAAATAGAGGCGCCGGTACCCTTCTGAGCATGGGGAATTTTATGCAAATTTAGACAGACTGATTACTGAACTTGAATCTGGTAAGACATTGGCAAAATGGGACAAGAGAAAGTGACAGGACCATGGAAGAAGGGGGAAGAAGGACAAACAACTGATGTCCAAGGAGACCAAAAAGAAAAAAGGCGACCCTTAAAAGCCGGGAGCTGGCCTGGTACTGACAACTGGACCTTAGAGTTGATGGCACACATGCCAGGCCAAGTTGCTTTCCTCTTGAATATAAACAATATCTTAGAGAACCAAGGTTGGATGAGGTCACGCTGTCTTGGTAATGAAGAGAAACAAAATACAAGACAGTTGTGAGCTTCACAAAAAACAAGGTCACTGTGAAATCATAAAAATGATCAAATGTCCTCTTTCCGGGCGCCTGGGTGGCTCAGTGGGTTAAAGCCTCTGCCTTCGGCTCAGGTCATGATCTCATGGTCCTGGGATCGAGGCCCGCATCGGGCTCTCTGCTCGGCAGGGAGCCTGCTTCCTCCTCTCTCCTCTCTCTCTGCCTGCCTTTCTGCCTACTTGTAACCTCTCTCTCTGTGTCAAATAAATAAATAAAATCTTTAAAAAAAATGTCCTCTTTCCCAGCAGAGTAACTCCTGGTTCTTTACCAATTACAGTTTAGCTTCTCTTCATTTCTCCTGCCTTCTAGATAAAAATGATGGAGATACCCAACTGTGGAATTGCTCTTACTTCCCAACAGCACCCAATCCATGACAAATGCTTGCTTTTTTGAACTCTCCCCCCAAATGTCTAACACAAGCCAAATTCCCATAGCAAGTTCCCTCTAACTCTTTCTTAATGAGATGCCCCCCATAGTTCTTCCATGGTGTGTGGTCTCCGTGGTTGCAATGAGTCCAGCCAATAAGCCAAATTTGTTTGAATTACCTATGTGTTACTTGTGGTCTTTGGCTGCAATGCTTGAACAAGATGTAGTCCCAGATTTAGAACAGCTATATATTTTCTTTCCTTTTCAGCTTTCAGAGTCATCTGAGCCTGCTTTTAAAAATACAGATGTCAGGGCTCAATCCTAGCTCAGCTGAACCTCTTCAGAGGTCCAGGATCTGAATATTTAAAAAAATTATGTTATGTTAGTCACCATACAGTACACCATTAGTTTTTGATGTAGTCTTCCATGATTCATCATTTGCATATTACACCCAGTACTCCATGCAATATGTGGCCTCCTTAATACCCATCACTGGGCTAACCCATCCCCCCACCTTCCACCCCTCTGAAACCCTCAGTTTGTTTCCCAGAGTCCACAGTCTCTCATGGTTCATCTCCCCTTCTGATTTCCCCTCCTTCGTTTTTCCCTTCCTTCTCCTGATGTCTTCCATGATATTCCTTATGTTCCACAAGTAAGTGAAACCATATGATAATTGACTTTCTCTGCTTGACTTATTTCACTTAGCATAATCTCCTCCAGTCCCATCCATGTTGATGCAAAACCTGGGTATTCATCCTTTCTGATGGCTGAGTAATATTCCATTGTATATATGGACCACATCTTCTTTATCCATTTGTCTGTTGAAGGGCACCTTGGCTCTTTCCACAAGTTTGGCTCTTCAGAATGGATGGAGAGATAAAGAGCTTCCAGGACTGAAAGAAACTGAAAGAATATGTGACCACCAAGCCAGCCCTGCAAGAAATACTAAGGGGGATTCTATAAAAGAAGAAAGAACCCAAGAGTAATATGGTCCAGAAATTTACAGAGACAATTCATAGAAACAGGGACTGTACAGACAATAGGATGGCAATAAACACATATCTTTCAGTAGTAACCCTCAACATGAACGGCCTAAATGCTCCCATGAAGAGGTACATGGTTGCAGATTGGATAAAAAGATAGGACCCACCCATATGCTGTCTACAAGAGACTCGTTTTTGAACCTAAAGTCACCTCCAGACTGAAAGCAAGGTGATGGAGAACCATTTTTCATGCCAATGGACCTCAAAAGAAAGCTGGGATAGCAATTCTCATATCAGACAAATTAGAATTCAAATCAAAGACTAAAATAAGAGATCTAGAGGGACACTATATCATTCTTAAAGGGTCCATCCAACAAGAAAATCTAACAATTGTAAATATCTATGCCCCAACATGGGAGCAGCCAATTACATAAGCCAACTGTTAATCAAAATAAAGAATCCAATTGACAATAATACATTAAATAGTAGGAGATTTTAACACCCCACTCTCAGCACTGGACAGATATATAAACAGAAGACCAACAAAAAAAAAAACAAGAGCTTTGAATGACACATTGGACCAGATGGACTTCATAGATAATACAGAACATTCCACCCTAAGACAACAGCATGCTCATTCTTCTCAAATGCACATGGAACTTTCTCCAAAATAGACCACATACTGGGTCCCAGCCAATACCAAAAGACTGAAATTATTCCTTGCATTATATCAGACTACAATGCCTTGAAATTGGAACTCAATCACAAGAAAAAAATTGGAAGGAATTCAAACACTTGGATGTTAAAGAGCATCCTGCTGAAGAATGAATGGGTCGGGGTGCCTAGGTGGCTCAGTTGGTTAAGCAACTGCCTTCGGCTCAGATCATGATCCCAAAGTGCTGGGATCAAGTTACGAATCAGGCTCCCAGCTCTGCAGGGAGTCTGCTTCTCCCTCTGACCTTCTTCCCCCTCATGCACTTGCTCTCCCTCTCTCTCTCTCAAGTAAATAAATAAAATCTCTTTTTTAAAAGATTTTATTTATTTATTTGACACACAGAGAGAGATTACAAGTAGGCAGAGAGGCAAGGCAGAGAGACAGGGAGAGGAGGAAGCAGGCTCCCTGCTGAGCAGGGAGCCCGATGCGGGCCTCGATCCCAGGACGCTGAGATCATGATCTGAGCCGAAAGCAGAGGCTTTAACCCACTGAGCCACCCAGGCGCCCGTAAATAAATAAAATCTTAAAAAAAAAAAATGAATGAATGGGCCAACTAGGAAATTAAAGAACTTAAACAATTCATGGAAATCAATCAGAATGAGAACACATTGGTCCAAAACCTATGGGATACCGCAAAGGCGGTCCTAAGGGGTAAATACATTGCCATCTAAGCCTCTCTCAAAAAATTGGAAACATCCAAAATCCACAAGCTAACCCTATACCTAAAGGAGCTGGAGAAAGAACAGCAAATAAAACTGAAACCAAGCAGAAGAGAAATAATAAAGAGTAGAGCAGAGATCAATGACATAGAAACCAGAAAAACAGAACAGATGAACAAAACTGAGGCTGGTTCTTTGAAAGAATTAATAAGATTGATAAATCACTGGCCAAACTTATCCAAAAGAAAAGATAAAGGCCCCAAATTAATAAAATCATGAATAAAAGGGGAGAGATCATGAATAACACCAAGGAAATAGAAACAATTATTCGAAATTATTACCAGCAACTATATGCCAACAAATTAAGCAACCAGGAAGAAATGGATGCCTTCCTGGAAACTTATGAACTATCGAGATGGAAACAGGAAGAAATAAACAATCTGAGGGGAGCCTGGGTGACTCAGTCGTTAAGTGACTGCCTTTGGTTCAGGTCCTGGCCCCAGGGTCCTGGGATCGAGCCCTGCATCAGGCTCCCTGCTCAGTGGGAAGCCCGCTTCTCCCTCTCTCACTCCCCCTGCTTGTGTTCCCTCTCTCGCTGTGTCTCTCTCTGTCAAATAAATAAATAAATAAATAATCTTAAAAAAAAAAGAAATAGATAATTTGAATAGACCAATAACCAGTAACAAAACTGAAGCAGTAATCAAAAACCTCCCAAAAAACAAAAGTCTAGGATCTGCATTTTAATAAGCTTTCCCAGTTAATCTTACATGTCTGTAAGAGTGTAAAAACTGCTTGATTTGTTTTCCACTGAAGAAGATGTCTCTCCAAGTAAAGCCATTGTGACATTTTGCACCTTATATAAATCTGTGCCCATTTTATGGGGTGATTATTTCCAAAACTCGGCCAAGCTTAAAAATACATTTTAGGGGACAGCTGGTTGGCTCAGTCCTTTGAGCAACTGCCTTCAGCTCAGGTCATGATCCCACGGTCCTAGGATCAAGTCCCACATCCCTGCTGAGCTGGGAGCCTGCTTCTCCCTCTGCCTGCCACTCCCCCTGCTTGTGCTCTCTCTCTCTCTCTGACAAATAAATAAATAAAATCTTTTTAAAAAGTACATTTTAGGGTGCCTGGGTGGCTCAGTGGGTTAAAACCTCTGCCTTTGGCTCAGGTCATGATCTCAGGGTCCTGGGATTGAGGCCCGCATCGGGCTCCCTGCTCGGCAGGGAGCCTGCTTCCTCCTCTCTCTCTGCCTGCCTCTCTGCCTACTTGTGATCTCTCTCTCTCTCTCTGTCAGATAAATAAATAAAATCTTTAAAAAAATAAAAATAAAAAATAAAAAAAGTACATTTTAGTAAATATAGGCAATCCTCTTTTTTCAGATTCTGTATACATGAATTCAACTACTTGCTAAGATTTGTTTATAATCCCCAAATCAATACTCTTGGTACTTTCATGGTCATGCTTGGACATGGGCAGAGCCTGGAAAAGTTTGAGTAGCCTGATGTGCCTGTTCTCAGTTGAGGTCAGAGAAAGCACCTCTGCCTCATTTCAGTTCTCATATTGAGAAGACAGGAGGATGCAGAAGGCAGGGAGCAGTGCAGGGCAAGAAGCTTCTGCTCTGGGGCCAGTTGGCGGAGTGTGATCCCAGTTCTGGTATCTGTTAGGGAGGTAGCCTCAGGCAAGTCCCTTAGCTCTGTGAACCTTCTGTTCATATGTTCTCTTTCTCTTTATTATGGAAAAATAGACATAGCATTTCAACCATTCAGTGGTATTAAGAGCGTTCACAGTGTTCTGCAATCATGACCACTACTCACTTCCAGAACTTTTTCATCATCCCAAACAGAAGCTCTATATCCATTAAAGCAATAATACCCCATCCCCTTCTGGTCCCAACCCCTGGCAAAACCTTTATTCTACTCTCTGTTTCTAGGAATTTGTCTATTCTAAGCACCTTACATAAGTGGAATTATAAGATATGTCCTTTTGGACAAGTCATGTCCGGTTTATTTCACCTAGCACAATATTTTTAAGTTTTAACCATGTTGTAGCATGTATCAGAATTTCGTGCCTTGTTATGGATGAATAATATTCCATTGTATATATACACCACATTTTGTTCATCCATTCACATGGACATTTGGGTTATTTACATCTTTTGCTCAATGTAACACTACTGTGAACATTCGTATACAAGTATATGTTTGAGTCCCTGTTTTCAATTCTTTGGGATATACATCTAGCAGTGGAATTGTTGAGTCATATGGTACTCCTGAAGAGGGATGGAAGCAGAAAAATGTTCACTTTTAGGCCAGAAGGCTGATTTATACCCTGCATAGTTCTGATAAGGATCAAACACATGCTGGTTGCCACATCTTTCTCCCTCTCTCTCTCTCTCTCTCTCTCTCTCTCTCTCTCTCTCTCTCTCTTTTTTTTAAGATTTTATTTTAAGTAATCTCTACACCCAATGCGGGCTCCAACTCACAACCCCAAGATCAAGAGTTGCATGCTCTACCAACTGAGCCAGCCAGGCACCCTTGGTTGCCACATTCTTAAAGGGTCTCATGACTGCCTGCAAAGGTCACCAATACTTAATACCCAACTGAATGATAAGCACCAGAGAAATCTTGCGGAAGTAGTTTTACAAGTAGAAAATCAAAGAAGACGTTTATAATCTAATGGCGACCACCCTCTCCCCCTTGAGCAGTAAGCATATAATCACCAGCTTCATAAAGCAAAAGTGCAGGTCATTCTACTCTGTCCCTGTGCTACTTAAATAAGCCTATTAAGTTACACCATACAATGTCTCAAGCATTCTCTCTTGACTGTTGCTCTCCCTGACCCCACAACACTACTATGTTGAACTTTTCGAGGAGCTGCCAAACCGTTTTCCACAGCAGTTGCAACATTTTACATTCCCATCAGCAATGCACAAGGGTTCCAATTTCTCTCTACATTGTAATCGATACTTGTTATTTTCCTTTTTAAAATTTATTTTATTTTATTTTTAAAGATTTTATTTATTTATTTGACAGAGAGAGACATAGAGAGGGAACACAACAAGCAGGGGGAGTGGGAGAGGGAGAAGCAGGCTTTCTGCCCAGCAGGGAGCCTGATGCCAGGCTCAATCCCAGGACCCTGGGATCATGACCTGAGCCAAAGGCAGGCACTTAACGACTGAGCCACCCAGGTGTCTCCCCTCCCCTTTTTTAAATAGCCATCCTAATGGGTGCAGAGTGGTCATTTTCTTTTTTATAAAATAAAAGAAGTAGAATCTACCAGGATGAATTGCTTTCCGATTTGAAGATTACAGTCGATGTGATATACAGGCATTCCCCCCTCCTCTACCTTCCTTCTTGAAAGTTCACGTTGTGCAATTCATTCTTATGAAAGACCTGCATTAGTACCTGTTTTAGTTAACTGAAAGAAATCCAAACAGGATTTTTGCTTTTTTGAAAGAGGTGAGCAGTGAAAGTAGTGGTCAGGGTTTGTTTTGTGGCTCATGTCCTTTACTTTTGTGCTCAGCAGCCACCAGGCTTCCTCCTTGGGAACTACACTCCGCATCTCATCATCAAGCTGCCATAGCTTTGAATGGTTCATGCACATCTGTGCTTTATCTTAATTTATTTTGTGCATCTGTTAGCAAGATGTCCTAAAATATCAGAGAAGGTTTAAAGAGGTTATTTTGTGGGTCTGGGAATGCTAAAAAGTTTTCTGTATAAATTAATAGTAATTGCTTTTCTGCTTTATACAACTTTGGTTTCTAC
This sequence comes from Ailurus styani, assembly GCA_002007465.1. Taxonomy (NCBI): domain Eukaryota; kingdom Metazoa; phylum Chordata; class Mammalia; order Carnivora; family Ailuridae; genus Ailurus; species Ailurus styani. The sequence continues at coordinate 1,465,477 of LNAC01000235.1, forward strand.
CACCAGTAGTACTGCAATGAAAGTAGTTATACATGCCCCTTCCTGGGCCTCTGTGAGGGTGTCCTAGGGGTCCATACTTAGGAGGGAGACTGCTGGACCACAGATTATACATGTACTTAATTTGGCTAAGTACTGCCAGACTGCTCTTTGGACTGTGCATCAATCTATCTCCCAACCATTAGTGCGTGAGGACGTCCTTAGTCCTACAACCTCTTCAGATCTCCAGCAAGAAAGGAAGCTCAGAATTTGTGTCTTGCCTTTTTATTTTCATAACTCTTTTATTTTTATTTTTTTTTAAGATTTTATTTATTTATTTGACAGAGACACAGCCAGAGAGGGAACACAAGAAGGGAGAGTAGGAGAGGGAGAAGCAGGCTTTCTGCTGAGCAGGGAGTCTGATGTGGGCTCGATCCCAGGACCCCGGCATCATGAAAGGCAGGCGCTTAATGACTGAGCCACCTAGGTGTCCCATAACTGTGTCTTTGAAAGATCAAATGTTTTTAATATGATGAGGTCCAATTTATCATTTTTTTTTCTTTTACGGTTTGTGCTTTGACCTTGTATAACCTAAGATCACAAAGATTTTCTCCTATGTTTTCTTCCAGAAATGTGGGCTTTTATATTAATTCAAGTTAATACTGGTTTATAGTGTTTATGGTTCATTTTTTTCCCCATGTGAAAGTCCAGTTCCAGCATTTGTTGAAAAGACTACTCTGTCTCAATTAATTGGCCTTAACATCTTTTGATAATCACTTGACCATATATGTGTGGATCTACTTTTAGACTTTCTATTCTGTTCTTTTAATCTGTATCTATAGGTCTCTCCTTATTTTAATACCACATTATCTTGATTACTGAGATTTAAGTAAAACTGGTAATTAGGTAATTTGTGAAATAGACAGTCTTTTATTTTATCTTAAAGATTTTATTTATTTATTTATTTATTTGAGAGAGAGAGAAAGCACAGAGGGAGAAGCAGACTCCCCCCTGAGCAGAAAGCCCGATGCGGGACTTGATCCCAGGACCCTGAGATCATGACCAAAGCCAAAGGCAGATGCTTAACCAACTGAGCCACCCAGGTGCCCTGGCAGTCTTCCTTTACATGAGCCTCAAACATGAGCCTGTGCTTGTCCCTATGGCTGAGCTTCACTGAGTTCAGTGAGGTTAGGAATGTGAGGGAAGGGATGGTGGAACTGACATTGTTGGTTGGCCGACCCGCCATGAACCATAGTTCTAGTCTTCCCAGCCAGTCTCCTCCATGTATGGGTGTCCGTGTAACCCACTTCTGCTTAGTGAGATATATTTCAGCTGTCGTATCTGTCACACAAATATTTACCTTATGAGAAAAGCTTGGCAAGAAAGTGATAATAGGTCAGTACAAATTCATCAACACTATAGAAAAAGTTTAAAATTTTTGCTCACTAACAGTGGATAAGTAGTGACATCTTCATCCTTGAAGACATATTTCATAACGTTTTCCTCTGGGATATTTGTCATCATAATAAATGCTCCAGCTACCCTTTATTAATTTGATTACCAGGAACCCTATCCCCCTTTTTTGTTGAAATAATAGATTCCAAGTATCTTGTACAAGGACCCTAGATAATAACTATACTACTACTACTACTAGTACTAGTACTACTGCTACTACTACTACTACTACTGGAAAGGTTAGTAATATGTACTGTACTGTTTATTAAAAAAAACTGACATTTTTCCATGGTTATTGTTTCTTTTCTTTTTTTTTAAGGATTTTATTTATTTATTTATTTATTTGACAGAGAGAGAGAGAGAGAGAGATCACAAGTAGGCAGAGAGGCAGGCAGAGAGA
>LNAC01000235.1:1467341-1499100 GCA_002007465.1 Ailurus styani
GAAAGCCGGATGCGGGGCTCCATCCCAGGACCCTGAGATCATGACCTGAGCTGAAGGCAGAGGCTTTAACCCACTGAGCCACCCAGGCGCCCATGGTTATTGTTTCTTGAAGCATATCTGTAACACAGATACCCAGTCCTAACAACTATTAGATAATAAAGTGCTTTAAAATGGCATTTTGAAAATTAAGTTTATGTTGCTCAAAGACATATGGCTGCACCACAGTGATTGCAGGTGAGGGCAAACATGGAGGTAGAATTTTTCCTGTGTGAGAATTGAAATCAGAACTACTGCACCCTACAGTGCTATAATTTCCACATTAGTCAGTGTTCATTAACACACCCTACTGAATTGGGAATTAAGTATTAAACACAGACTTGATTACATTTTCCTAAAAGATCCCTAGACCAGACTCTGACTGACTGATTGCAGGAAGCAACACAACCCTTTAGACATGACAGCAGCAACAAAAGGATAACTTGGGTCTTGTTTGGTGACTTGCATGAGTTGATGTGGTTGGTCTTTCAGGGTTTTACAATTAGGACCAGGTACTTCGTGATGGTTCTGAAGTGTGATAACAGGAATTGTAGCCTTCCCAAGAAGGGTATAAAGCCTGGAGAACACGTTGATGAATGAGAGTGCCCTTCCTCTGACAAACACATAACAGATCTTCTACACTCCCCCCTCCTTTCACCCTTTGTAGAGCCTTCCTACCTGCTCATCTACCTGCCAACCTACTCCCAGCAAATTCATCATTACCTTTGTGGTAAGAGCTGAAAACGTGGAAAGTCAGGTGAATTTGTGCAAATGTATTTTACATTTATATCTTTTAAATGTAAAGCCCTTTGTCAGCAAAATTCTGTAGACCAGGGAAATTAAACTGTACCGTTCACTAGTACAGGTCTATGATTGGTTGTTGGGAACCTTATAAATTTCTCAGTCTGTGTTAGTCAAGACATTGAGTGTGTTCTTTGTTCCTCTGTAGCAAAGCTTCAGTTTTTACAGAGGTTTTCAATTCTTAAACTAGACTTTGGAAAGGGAAAAAGATAGAGAAGTAAATAATTGCTTCCCATGTGTGGCTTCAATATTTTGTCCTCATAAAATAAAAAAAAAATTTTTTTACTTATTTTTATTTTTTAGAGAGAGAGAGAGAGGGAGCATGTACAAGTGGGGGGAGGGGAAAAAGGAGAGGAAGAAAGAGAATCTTTTTTTTTTTTTTTTTTAAAGATTTTTTATTTATTCATTTGACACAGAGAGAGAGATCACAAGTAGGCAGAGAGGCAGGCAGAGAGAGAGGAGAGAGGAGGAAGCAGGCTCCCTGCTGAGCAGAGAGCCCGATGTGGGCCTCGATCCCAGGACCCTGGGATCATGACCTGAGCCGAAGGCAGTGGCTTTAACCCACTGAGCCACCCAGGCGCCCGTGAATCTTAAACAGGCTCTACGCCTAGCGTGGAGCTGGACGTGGTGCTCGATCTCACAACTCTGAGATTATAACCTGAGCCAAAATCAAGAGTTGGACGCTTAACTGACTGAGCAACCCAGGCACCGCTCATATGATTAAAAAAAAAAAAAGCTTTATTGAGATAAAATTCACATATAATGAAATTCAGTCTTCTAAAGTATATAATTCAGTGATATACAGTATATTCACAGAATTAACTATCTCCACCACCTAATTTGAGAACATTTTCATCACCCTAAAAAGAAACTGTATCCATTAGTAGCCACTCCACATTTCCGACCACTCCCAGCCCCTGGTAACCACTAACCCACTTTCTGTACCTTTGGATTTGCCTATTATGGACATTTCATATAAATAGAAATGTACATTCTGTGGCCTTTTGTGACTGGGTTATTTCTTTAGCAAAATGTTTTTATATGTTCATCTTCTTTGTAGCATATATCAGTACTTCATTTTTTTCATTGAATAATTTTCTACTGTACGGTTATACAACATTTTGTTTATCCAGTTGTCAATTGGCGGACATTTGGGTTGCTTCCAGTTTTTGGCTATTATGAATAATGTTACAGACATTTGTGTACACATTTTTTTTCTTATTTTAAATTTTATTTTTATTCTTTGCCCAAGGGGTACAGGTCTGTGAATCATCAGGCTTACATCTTTCACAGCACTCACCAAAGCACAAACCCTCCCCAATGTCCATAACCCATCCACCCTATCCCTACCCTCCCACCCCCCAGTAACCCTCAGTTTGTTTTGTGAGATCAGGAGTCTCTTATGGTTTGTCTCCTTCCCCATCCCATCTTGTTTCATTATTTTTCCCTCCCTACCCCCCACGACCCCCCACCCTGCCCCTCAAGTTCTTCATATCAGAGAGATCATATGATAATCGTCTTTCTCTGATTGACTTATTTCGCTCAGCATAATACCCTCCAGTTCCATCCGTGTCATTGAAAACGGCAAGATTTTGTTTCTTTTGATAGCTGCATAGTATTCCATTGTATATATATACCACATCTTCTTTATCCATTCATCTGTTGATGGACATCTAGGTTCTTTCCATAGTTTGGCTATTGTGGACTTGTGTACACATTTTTGTGGGCCATATGTTCTCTACATTTAAGAGTTTAGTTTTTTGTCTCTTTTTTCTTTGTTCATTTGCTGTTTGTTTTGGTTCTTAAATTTCTCATAGGAATAAAATCATATGGTATTTGTCTTTCTCTGACTGACTTATTTCACCTAGGATTATACTCTTCAGATCCATCTATGTTGTTGCAAATGGCAAGATTTTATTCTTTTTTATGGTCGAGTACTTTCATTCTTTCAAAAGAAAGAAATCTTGCCATCTGCAGCAAATGCATGGATCTAGAGCGTGTAGTATGCATATCACTCCTTCTCTATCCATTCATCTATCAGTGGATGCATGGGCTGCTTCCATTTCTTGACTATTGTAAATAATGCTGCTATAAACATATGGGTGCATTTATCTTTTCAAATGACAATTTTCCAATTCTTTGAGTAAATACTCAGTGGTGGAAGTACTGCTTCATAAGGTAATTCTATTTTTAATTTGTTAAGGAAACGCCATACTGTTTTTAAGGTAGCTGCACCAGGTTGTGTTCTCAGCAACAGTGCAAGAGGGTTCCTTTTTTTCCATATCCTCACCAGTACCTGTTGTTTCTTGTGTTGTTGATTTTACACTCTGACAGGTATGAGATGATATCTCAATGTGGTTTTGATTTGCATTTCCTTGATAGTGAGGACACTGAACATCTTTTCATGTGTCTATTGGCCATCTGAATGTCTTCTTTGGAGAAATGTCTGTTCATGTCTTCTGCTCATTTTTTAATTGGATTTTTTGGGCTTTTTTTTTTTGGTCTTGAGTTGTATAAGTTCTTTATATATTTTAGATACAAATCCCTTATTAAATATATAATTTGCAAATATCATCTCTCATTCAGTATGTTGTCTTTTGTTTGTTGATTATTTCCTTTGCTGTGGAGAAAGTGGGCCAGGTTCATTCTTTAGCATGGTACTATCCAGTTTTCCCAACACTGTATATTGAAGAGACTGTTTTTTTCCCAGTGCATATTCTTGCCTCCTTTGCCCAAGATTAATTGACCATACAATCATGGGTTTATGTCTGTATTCTCTAATCTGTTCTATTGATCTATGTATCTTTTTATGTGCGAGTACCATACTATTTTTATTACCACCAGCTTTGTAGTGTATCTTAAATCTGGAATTATGATATCTCTAGGCTTGTTCTTCTTTTTCAAGATTGCTTTGGCTATTCTGGGTCTTTTGTTGTTCCATATAAATTTTAGGATTATTTGTTCTAGTTCTGTAAAAAATGTTGGTGGTATTCCAACAAGGATTGTATTAAATCCATAGATTGCTTTGGATAGTATGGACATTTTAGCAATATTTGTTTTCCCAGTGCATGAACACAGAATATCTTCCCATTTGTTTATTTCATCTTCATTTTCTTTCTTTCTTTTTTTTTTTTTTAAGATTTATTTATTTATTTATTTATTTGACAGAGAGAGAGAGAGCGATCACAAGTAGGCAGAGAGGCAGGCAGAGAGAGAGGAGGAAGCAGGCTCCCCGCTGAGCAGAGAGCCCGATGCGGACCTCGATCCCAGGGCCCTGAGATCATGACCTGAGGCGAAGGCAGGGGCTTTAACCCACTGAGCCACCCAGCACCCTCATCTTCATTTTCTTTCATCAGTGTTTTAGTTTTCAGAGTATAGATCTCTCATCTTCTTGGTTAAGTTTATTCCAAGGTAGGGATGCCTGGGTGGCTCACTCAATTAAGCATCTGCCTTCCGCTCAGGTCATGATCCTGGGGTCCTGGGACAGAGTCCCACATTGGGCTCCCTGCTCAGTTGGGTGCTTCTCCCTCTGCCTGCTGCTCCCTCTGCTTGTTTGTGTTCGCTGTCTCTCTGACAAATAAATATATAAGTATCTTTTTAAAAAGTTTATTTTGAGGTATTCTATTCTTTTTTAAAAATATTTTTTAAAGTTTTTTTTAAAGATTTTATTTGTTTATTTGAGAAAGAGAGAGAGAGTGTGTGTGTGTGAGTGTACCAGTGGAGGAAGAGGTCACCAAGACACCCCGGAGGTATTTTATTCTTTTTGGTGCAATTGTAAATGGGATTGTTTTCTCAATTTTTCTCTCTGCTACTTCATTAATAGTATATAGAGATGCTCTGGACTTCTGTATATTGATATTGTATCCTGTGACTTTACTGAATTCATTTATCAGTTTTATTCGTCTTTTTGGTGGAGTCTTTAAGATTTTCTACATATAGTATCACGTAATCTGCAAATGGTGAAAGTTTTACTTCTTTACCAATTTGGATGCCTTTTATTTCTTTTTCCTACTTGATTGCTGTGGCTAGGACTTTCAGTACTATCTTGAATATAAGTGGTGAGAGTGGACATCCTTGTCTTATTCCTGACCTTAGGGGAAAAGCTCTCAGTTTTTCAGCACCGAGTATAATGTTACCTGTGGGTTTTTCATATATGGCCCTCATTATGCTGAGGTATATTCCCTCTAAACCTATTTTGTTCAGGATTTTTATCATGAATGGATGTCATACTTTGTCAAATGCTTTTTCTGCATCTATTGAAATGACCATATGATTTTTACCCTTTCTCTTGTTAATGTGATGTATCATGTTGATTGATTTACATGCATTGAACCACACTTGCATTTCAGGAATAAGTCCCTCTTGATTATGGTGAATGACTTTTTTTGAATGTATTGTTGGATTCTGTTTGTTAATATTTTGTTGAGGATTTTTGCGTCTATGTTCATCAGAGGTATTAGCTTGTAATTCTCTTTTATTGTGGTGACTTTATCTGGTTTTTGTATTAGGGTAATGCTGGCCTCATAGTATGAATTTGGAAACTTTCCTTCCTCTTCTATTTTTTTGGAATAATTTAAGGATAGGTATTAACTCTTCTTTAAATGTTTGGTAGAATTCACTTGGGGAGCCATCTAGCCCTGGGCTTTTGTTTGCTGGGAGTTCTTTGATTACTAATTCAATTTTATTGCTGATAATCAGTCTGTCCAAATTTTCTATTTCTTTATGATTCTGTTTGGGGAGGGTATATGTTTCTAGAAACTTATCCATTTCTTCTGTATAATTTTTCATGATATTCTCTTACAATCCTTTGTATTTCTGTGGTGTTGGTTATTTCTGAGTTTGTTTAGTAGTTCCATTTTATAAAGCATAGCATTTTATTTTATTTTAAGTTTATTTATTTTATCTATTAATCTGTACACTCAATGTGGGGCTGGAATTCATGACCCCGAGATCAAGAGTTGGTGCTCTTCCAATTGAGCTAGCCAGGCACCCCAAGCATAGTATTTTTAAATTAATTGACTTTGAAGTTAGTACCTCAAGTAGACCAACAACAAAAGAATGGTGAGATTGTTAGGATATACTATTTACAAATTATAAATGTGAAAATAATCTTGCATATCTTGAAGAGAATGCAGAAGTATATTAAAAGACTGATACTCTGTGACCAAGTGGGATTTATTCCAGAAATGCAAATAAGGTTTGTAGTTTTAAGAAACTATTAATACATTTCACCATATTAATAAGTTAAAGGATAGAAACTGTGTGATCATCTTGATTGATGCCAAAAATGCATTTAATAAAATTTAATATGCATTTCCAATGAAAACTCAGTAAAGTGGCATTAGATGAATATTTCCTTAACTCATTAATGTCTAGAGTAAAATAGAGGTGCCACTACTATATTAAAACAAGGAAACCAATAAGAACTGGAATGGAGGGCGCCTGGGTGGCTCAGTGGGTTAAAGCCTCTGCTTTTGGCTCAGGTCATGATCTCAGGGTCCTGGGATCGAGGCCCGCATCGGGCTCCCTGCTCGGCGGGGAGCCTGCTCCCCCCCACCTGCCTGCCTCTCTGCCTCTTTGTGATCTCTCTCCCTCTGTGAAATAAATAAATAAAATCTTAAAAAAAAAAGAACTGGAATGGAAGCAGAAAAATTGTCATTTTTGAGGTTATTTTAAATTACATGTACAAAATTAATAGTTGGCTTATATACAAAAAGTCCCTAGCCATAAAATATAGTGGCAGGCAACATAGCAATTTCAATAGCAACAAAAATTTAAATTACATAAGAAAACCTTAACAAGAAATGGTATATGAAGAAAATGATCAAACTTCATTGAGATCTGTTTAACTCCAAATACAATGTTGATCACTATGCCTGGTGAATATACATTAATTTATAGATAAAGGTAGCATTTCAAACTAGCAGTAAAGAAAGGTCATTTGGTAAGGGTTGGGACAATAGATTAGTCATCCATCCAGAGAGGGCAAAAAAACAGATCAAGATTTTTAACTCCTTACATGGTAAATACCTTCTAGATGGATCGCATATATAAGTGAGATAGATGACTCAGAAGTACTAAAGTGAAAAAATGGATAAATATATTTGCCTTTGAGATACAGCAGACTTTTTAGAACTATGTCACAAAAATTCAGAAACAAAAAAGGATAAGATTGATAACTTTGACTTTTTAAACTTTTGTGTTGCAGACAACCAATAAAAAATGAACTTAACAATTCACACTGTAAGGAAGGGAGGGAGACAGATGACAAGTTAGGAAAATGTTTCATAACATGATGCATAATAAAGTGCTAAAAATAAAAAAATGTGTACATATATGGGGAAACAAAGAGAGAGATGACAAAAGCACATGAACAGGAAATTTATAAAAAGAAAGAATCAAAATAGAAAAGGAGGACTTCAAATAACCAATAAGCATAGGAGATGTTTAATCTTATTAGGAATCAAATACTTGCTAGTAAAATATCAATGAAATACCATGTTTTTGGTCCTCAACAAATATTGAAAAAGTTAATAACATTCAGAATTCGATATAGTTTCAGGAAATGCATACTTTCATGTCCTATTGGTGGCAATATAAATTGGTACAATATTTCTAGAGGATAGTTTGGCAATATGCATAAAAATGACCCAAAACCCTACATATAGGAATTTATCCAAAAGAAATAAATGAGTAAGTGAGAATAGATGTAACCATAAGATACTCGTGTGGCTCTATTTATAATGATAGAAATCCAGAAACAGCCTAGATAAGTTGTGTCAAGGTGACACATGGATTCAGTAGAATACCCTGCAGCCTGTCAGCTAAAAGGCATGCTGTCCGTCATCCCGGCGGTCCCTCCACATTCTCCCTGCCATGTGCTCTGAGCCTAGTGCCCAACTAAGGCGTGCCCCTTGATCAGGCCATTGGCCTCCTTGTGGTCATCTTCTGCAAGAACTTGGGCAGGCATGGCAGCAAGACACTTTGGGCAAGAAGGACCTGACCGAGTTGATCCAGAAAGAGCTCTCCTTTGGCCTGAAGCTGCAGGATGCTGAGATTACAAAGCTGATGGATGACATGGACAGGAACAAGGGCAAAGTTGTGTACTTCCAGGAATATGTCACCTTCCTGGGGGCCTTGACTTTGATCTACAATGATGCTCTCAAGGGCTGAAGCTAAATCAGGAAGGTGGAGACCCTCCACAGGGCCTGCCTAAGTCAGATCCAGTGGTGGGTAACTGTTCAATAAGTATCTTAAAAAAAAATACACTGCAACCTGTAAAACAAGAAAGTAGCTCTTTATTAATGGGTATGGAAAGATCGCAGGGACAAATGATTGACTGAAAAGAAGAGGCATGTTTCAGAAGAGTGCGTATAGTGTGTGGTTTCATTTATCTTACATTGCATTAATCTTCAAATGCATAGAAACGCATAGAGAAAGTTCTGGAGGATGTTCACCACACTGTCAGATGTTTTCTCTGGTGATGCAATTTTAGGTATATTTTTACTTTCTTCTTTGTACGTTACTGTCATGTCAGAATTTTGTTCATTGTGAGAATATATCATATTCTAAAATCAGCAAGCTGGTTTTAAAAATTGGCCCTATCCACCTGGGTGGCTCAGTCAGTTGAGCATCTAACTCTTGGTTTCAGCTCAGGTCATGATCTCATGCAATGAGGGATGGAACCCACACAGCAGCCCCCCACGCTCAGCATGGAGTCTGCTTAAGATTATTCTCCCCCTCTGCCCTCCCATTCATGTTCACTCTCTCTCTAAATGAATAAATAAAATCTTTAAAAATAAAAATAAATAAAATAAAATAAAAATTGACCCTATCAAAGAAATTTTTAAAAATTGACCCTAAATGTAGCTCCTTTCAGGATGGCAATGCATGCGTTAGCAGGCTGGCACAGATATGGGAGAAGTGATCATGTCAAGGATGTTTCTCCCTTAAAACAACCTCAGTCCTAAAGAAAAATGAAAAAAAAAAAGAAAGAAAAGAAAGAAAGAAAGAAAGAAAAAAGAAAAGCTCAGTGACTAGAGGAGAGACGGAAAGGTACTTAGTACACTAGAAACAAGGTGGTTCCTATAGAGTAGGCTAACTCCATAAACAATAATGTGGCTTCAAAGAGTTCACATTGTATCCATGTATCATTTTAAAACATTCTACCACCAAAATATTACACTTATACTCAAAAGGGGCATTCATTATTCAGAAATTTATATCTCTTGAATTTGCATATATTCCTGTGGTGAAATATGTAAGAATGACATATCACAAGGGTATGAAAAGCATCACTGTATAGCACTGTTGACTCCCATGAAGGAAACGTTTGCAGCCAGAGGCCAGAAAATAGTATCAGGGCAAGGCCACATACCATGCACACCGTTGCCTGAAACCTATTTCTGGCAAAGAAACAGGATTGGTAATTGAACTATCAAATATATTCAAGAGGGTATTAGATTTCAGGGGAATGGAATGGATTTAGGAATGGATTTAGTCTTCCCTTCCCTGACCTGAAGCATTTCTGAACACCAGCAACTATTAGACAAGATCTCCATAATATTGAAAACAACAGATGTGGGCTTTTTATTTCTTCCTTTTAAGTTTTTATTTTAATTCCAGTATAGTTAAGAGTGTAGTATTAGTTTCTGGTGTACAATATAGTGATTCATCAATTCCATACAACACCTGGTTGTCATTACAAGTGCTCGCCTTAATCCCCACCCCCATTTAACCCATTCCCCTCCCTCCTCGCTGGGAACCATCAGTTTGTCCTCTATAGTTGAGAATCTTTTTCTTCGTTTGCGTCTCTCTCTCTCTTTTTTCCCCTTTTGCTCGTTTGCTTTGTTTCTTAAGTTCCACATATGAGTGAAATCACATGGTATTTGTCTTTTTCTGATTGACCTATTTTGCTTAGCACAATACTCTCTAGCTTCATCTATGTCTCTGCAAATGGCAAGATTTCATCTTTTTTATGGCTACTCCACTGTATATATATATATATATATATATATATATATATATATATATATATATATATACCACATTTTCTTTATCCATTCATCAATCCATGGATACTTGGGCTGTTTCCATAATTTGGCTATTGGGGGCAATGCTGCTATAAACATAGAGAATCCTTTGAATTCGTGTTTTTGTATTCTTCGGGTAAATACTTAGCAGTGCAGTTGCTGGATCATAGGATAGTTCTATTTTTAACTCTTAACCTCCATACTGTTTTCTAGAGTGGCTGCACCAGTTTGCATTCCCACCAACAGTACAAGAGGCTTCCCCTTTTTCCGCATCCTCGACCACACCTGTTGTTTCTTGTGTTGTTGATTTTAGCCATTCTGATAGGTGTGAGGTGTTATCTCATTGTAGTTTTAGCTTGCATTTCCCTGATGATCAGTGATTTTGAGCACCTTTTCATGTGTCTGTTGGCCATCTGGATGTCTTCTTTGGAGAAATGTCTGTTCATGTCTCCTGCCCACTTTTTAATTAAATTATTTGGTTTTTTTGGGTGAGTTGTATAAGTTCTTTACACATTTTTGGAGACTAAACTTTTATTAGATATGTTATTGGCAAATATCTTCTTCAATTCCATGGGTTGCCTTTTAGTTTTGTTAATTGTTTCCTTCACTGTTCAGAAGGTTTTTATTTTGATGAGATCCCAATAGTTTATTTTTGCTTTTGTTTCCCTGGCCTCAGGAGACATATCTAGAAAGAAGTTGCTGTGCCGATGTCAAAGAAGTTACTGCCTGTGTTCTCTTCTAGGATTTTTATGGTTTCAGGTCTCACATTTAGGTATCTAATCCATTTTGAGTTTATTTTTGTGTACGGTGTAAGAAAGTGGTCCAGTTTCATTCTTCTGCATGTTACTGTCGAATTTTCCCAGCACACTTGTTGAAGAGGTTGTCTTTTTCCCATTGGATATCCTTTCCTTCTTTGTTGAAGATTAATTGACCATATAGTTGTGGCTTTATTTCTGATTTGGATATTCTGTTCTATTTATTGATCTTTGTGTTAATTTTTGTGCCCTATCGAAATACCAACAGCATTTTTACCAGAGCTAGAACAAACAATCCTAAAACTTTGTATGGAACCACAAAAAGCCCCAAAGAACCACAGCAACCTGAAGGCATCACAATTCTGGACTTCAAGTTATATTACAAAGCTGTAGTGATCAAAACAGTATAGTATTGGCACAAAGATAGACACAGAGATCAATAGAACAGAATGGGCTTTATATTTGTTACAAATCTTCACATCTACCTATGTAGAGTTTTGTTTTTTCATGTAATGATGCCAATAGGCACAAGTTTATTTTCTTGAATAAGCTTTCTTGACACTGTATGTATTGAGTCAAATTTTATATTCTACTGCAACTTGATTGAGAAGTTTTGGACCCTGCTGCCTTGAATTCTATTTCTAGTTCCAGCAGTGGTGCACACTTTAGTTTGAACAAACGTCTTTATTTCTAGAAGATTTGGTCGGCCCAATTTAAAGAGAAAGAGAAAGAGAACATTGCCTTATACCACAGGGGGAAGTAAGGGTTAATGAGAGAATATCGATAAACCATTTTTTAAAAGATTTTATGTATTTATTTGAGGGAGGGAGAAAATGAGAGAGAGCAAGCATGAGAGGGGAGAAGATCAGAGGGAGAAGCAGACCCCCTGCTGAGCAGGAAGCCTGATGCGGAACTGGATCCCGGACTCCAGGATCCTGACCTGAGCTGAAGGCAGTCGCTCAAGCAACTGAGCCACCCAAGTGCCCTTGATAAACCATTTTTTAGGAAAAGGGAAAAAATTTGCTATGAATGTGCTTATTGCATGTTGATAACTAAAAGGAATAAAAGAAAGCATATGTAAATTTTAATATTTTCAGTCTTTCACATTCATAGACAAATTCTACCTTAGTGCCTTGCTGAGGAAAGTAAACAAACAAAACGCCCAAAACCTTCAGCTTTAGAAACCAAAGTTCCCAAGGTCAGAGAAATGCTAATAGAAGACAAGCTTACCACATTGTTCCAATGTTGTTCAGCCTTATCTATTCGTTAATCACTAACTTCTGGATCTCTCTCTCTCTCTCTTTTTATAGGAATGTGCATAAGCCAATTCAGTATAAAAACTGAAAAGCAGGACCACGTATTTTGGAAAAGGGATTGAAAATAGAAAACTCATTTAGATTAATCAAACAGCTCTCTAAATTCTATTTAGCAAAACAAAGATTATCACGGGCTGCTAGTCTTTATTGGCTGCAGAATCTTTAAAGTCAGTGCAAGGTTCTAGTACCAACTGTAGAATCTCATAGAAATCTGAATATTTCCCCCAGGGACCAATGCATTCATTGTTTATAGCCCTAACTCTTAGTTTAATGCAATTTGGAATATCTACGGCCATAATGACTTACTCTGTAGAATTTCTTTCTCAGCTTTGGCAAATGTACTAAGCAAGCTTCCAAGAGCAGTCCAGCTGGAGTAGTGATTCTTAAAGAGGGAGAGTACAGAGTCACCCCCAGCCCCTCCACTCCTTAGTCAGGGATACGTGAGAACCTCCAGTGTATGTGAGTGGAAAAGAATTTAATGTTATAATTTTGGCAGAAACACTGGTTTTGTAATAAAACTAGAAAAAATTAGGTGCATAGGTCAAAAAAGCTTGAGAAGCACTGATAAATACTGAAAACTCTTGTGAAGGAAAGAGGGCTAAAAAGAGCTGGTCATTTAGCTTGGAGCTTGAGAAAATTTTCTTGGCAAAAGAGGTGACAGAGGGATGGGGAGGATCATGCAGTACCGAATGTTCCAGCTTCCTCCCCCATCCCATGCTTGTCTAGTTCATGAGCAAGCTGTGAATTTGGAAGGCTTAATCTGTGGCTTGATTAGTTTGAAAAAAGGCTGAGTTTGGTCAAAATTTTTGGTACTGCATTTCTGAAATGAAACAGATAAAATTAGCCCTTGCCAAAAGTCAATTCCAAAAGGTTAAAGTATTTGATCGGGTCCAAAGATGATGCAGAAAATAAACAGGGGAAGATTTGGTAGTAAGAGAGCGGGGGGTGGGGAGAGGGAGAGAGAACAAGAGCAAAAGCATGCATGAGCACACTTGGGAGGAAAGGCAGAGAGAGAAAATTAAGGAAAATTATTTGCTTTTTAAGTTTAGAAAGAAGCGCAGGATGACTAACAAGAAATCATTATCAAATTGAATGTGTAGTATTTAAAAATACTGTTTGCTACCATGTGCAGGGATTAAACATTTTAAGGTAACAAGTCTATTGCTGCGGGAAACTGAAATTACAAATAATAATCAAGAGCATATGTCATTTGGAGGCAAATAGCATAGCAGACATGCACATTTTCCTACTTTTCCCATTCACTGCACAATAATTACACTGAACTCTTAGAGAAGTACATTCCCTGGAGAACAAACAGGGACGTTACATCTGTATTTCGTGAAAGAAGACTTATTTTAAGATAAAAGCAGAGTCAGTTCTGGAGAGTAATCCTCATATTTTTTGTGTTTCCCATGACCTTTCTCTTCAGGCTGTTGTGGTATTACAGTTGGGTCCCAGACTGGTACAGACAGGTCACGATGCAACAGGGTTTGTCTGGGCTGACCGATTTGGGTTAAAATATCCAAACTAATTCTCCATTTGCTATCCCTCCTAAAATGCTTTGTTAAGAGTCATCAGTAGGTGGGTAAAATTGCTTAACATGGGAAAAGTTCTAATTCAGAAAAATATTTGAAAGACTCAGGTGAATTAAAGTCTGATTTGTAAAGTTCTTTTTGAGATCTACAGGTTTATATTTTAAAGGTCTCCCGGAATGTGGGTTAATTCCCACAAAACTTCCAAGGAGAGCTTCTTTCGAACCTGTTTTAACAAACAGATAAAAATCATTTTTAATTTGTTCATCATTCGTATTCACATATAAGCTGCCACGGAACTTCAAGAATGCTTGAGAGGACTTTCTGAGGATGGCTAATGGTTCCCTCAGGATAGTTTTTCATTAATAATTTACTTAGCAACCACTTCCTTCAGAAAAAGTACAAAAGTTGTGATCTTTCCTCGCTAGAACTACCTCATCTTTTTCTTTTTTTTAAGATTTTCTTTTTTTATTTGAAAGAGAGGGTGGGAGGGAGAAGCAGAGAGAATCTGAAGCAGACTCCATGTCAAGTGCAGAGCCTCACATGGGGCTCAGTCCCATGAGAGTGAGATCATGACCCGAGCTGAAATCAAGAGTCGGCCCCTTAACCAACTGAGCCACCTTGGCGCCCTGAACTATCTACTCTTCTTAGGTACTAGGCTTACTGAGGGAGATATTACTAGAATCCTCATCATTACTTTTAACACACAAGAATGGTAATTGTGTCATACGTATAAAGCTTGTGGAAAACAGTCCAGACGGCAGTTCCTTCTGGTTTGATCTTAGCTATTTCTAGAACATTCATTTCAACATTATACAAGATTCTGGAAAATTTTGTGGGTTTTTTGTTGACTTTTCTAATGAATACTTATCTGCATCTTTTTCCACATAAGCAATGTGTTGGGAGATGGTGTAGACAAAGGTGAGAACTCAAAACATTATTTGGAAGTGATAATGAGAATAAACTAGAGGCTACTAAGGTTGGAAAGTGAAGCAGAACTGTCCAGAAAACTCCACGCTAAAGCAGCTACCCCAGAGACCTGATGAGTGTGCAAATTAATGTCATAGGCCACTAAACTGTGGAGTCGTTTATATGCAGCATAATCATAGCAGTGGCTAACAAATACACTTATTTATATAAACTACAATTGTTTCATTATTAACTTAAAAAAAATAAATGGGAGGAAATGGAGAAAGACGAAAGTTAGCATAAAAGAGAAGGTGATTGGGAAAGATCTTCAAGATCAAGATTCAAGCAATATTATTATGATGAATCACATGCTAGAATAAAAGATGAATTGGGAGGGAACTTTCCGGATCCTCAAATCCACATTCTAGAGAGGAAGCTATGGAATCTCAGGGAGGCGGAGTTACAAGCTCACATTATGGTAGAAGCTCTTAGTTGTCTTTTCCCATCCGTCCTCTCTGCCGTGGAAGTCCTACTCATCCTTCAAGCCACCCCCTCTGTTATCCCTTCCTCCCTTCCTTCCTTCCTTAACTAAAAGTTGGCTCGTTCGGGGCGCCTGAGTGGCTCAGTCGATTAAGCGCCGACTCTTGATTTCAGCTCAGGTCATAATCTCAGGGTCCTGAAGTCAAGCCCTGTGTGCGGGCTCTGTGCTGGGTGTGGAGCCTGCTTAAGAATCTCTCTGTTCCTCTCCCTCTGTGCCTCTCCTGTCCTCCATGCTCTTTCTCCCACTAGAAAAATAAATAAATAAAATAAAAATAAAAATGGGCTCTTTCACTTCTGAATGTCTACAAATTCCTGAACTCTAGCTGAATTCTAAAGAATAACAGTTTTGTGTGGTTTTCTTTTGTTTGTCCTGGCTCACTATCCTTTCCTGTCCTTGGCTACTTCTCAGTAAAGGCCTGAATGAGCTTGAGGAGAGAGAGGTTTACCCAGAAGGACACCACCGATATACATGCAGGCTGGGAAGGATGTTCTATATAGAGTGTTCTCTCACTGAATGGAAAGGAACAGGAAAAGAAAGAAAGAAAGAGAGAGAGAGAGAGAGAGAGAGAGAGAGAGAGGGAGGGAGGGAGGGAGGGAGGGAGGGAGAGAGAGAAAGAAAGAAAGAAAGAAAGAAAGAAAGAAAGAAAGAAAGAAAGAAAGAAAGAAAGAAAGAAAGAAAAAGAAAGAAAAGAAAAAAGAAATGTGCCCCAGCCTCATCCCGTTTTCCTTCTTTTCAGTAAAGGACCTTCATAAATTCTACTTGTTTTATTTCTCCCTGTTCCTATGAATCTAGGCACTAGATTATTTAAGGTTTCTCCTCAGAGCATTCTATGAGCTCCATGCTATGATTCAAAAAGAGAAGCAAGCAAGCAAGATTAATTCTAGGGACCTGTGGTAGCCAGAAGCCAGATGGTTTCAACTTTCCTCTGCTCTGTCGTCAGGACAGTTAGTGAGGTAGTAACATGTACAACTGAAACCAGGGAGTGTGAGGGTGTCACAGAGCCAGACAGAGAAGTCAAAAGTATGGTAACTCACTGATAATGTAAAAGTTCAAAAGAGTGGAGTTAGAACTTTTGCTATTATTATTATGCCGAGAGAGAACTCATTTTGAAATTCTGTTAAAAGAGAAGATGGCTTATACCTACAGCAGGAATTAACAGCTTGGAGAAAGAGATGTTTTCTCCTGTCACTGAGCTCTTGTCAGTTAGGAATCCTGAGGAATGAGTCACTTGAAAACATCCCAACAGATAACATATTGTTAATCTGTCTTTTCTTCTCCCAGGAAATCAGATGTGAGAGACTCGAATTAAAAAATAAAGTCCACCAGTCATCATATATCTGGAGAAACTAGTGGTAGGAAACAGTAAGAGACCAAAAGGAAATAAAGCAAAAAAGCAGATCCAATTCCAAGAAATAGGGAGAGTGTGTTGTAGTTGCTATAAAGATCTAGAGAGCAACATGGATGGTTAAATTATCACCTCCTTGAGGGCAGAAGCTGTGTTTTATACAGTTGTGAATTCCCCGTAACCCTCAGCAGCAGAGAGTAGGTACTCAATTAATGTCTGTTTCATTAAAAATGTTGAGGCATACTTGGTATAGAACAAGCAAGCATGCGTCTGTGTTCTCTCTCATATTAAGTATTTCTGAGTTTCTGCCAATCTTTTTTCTTTTTTCTTTTTTTTTCTGCCAATCTTTTCTGTTCTTTGCACCTCACTAAATTGGTGACAAGAGAGCAGATGCCCTCAATCTTTTGTACTGTCTGTTCTAAGCCTGGGTCTCACTGTAATTTCTTTCTTTCTTTCTTTCTTTCTTTCTTTTTTTTTCTGGTGAGTGAAGAGTGTCTTCTCTGATAAACAATGTGTGTCTCCATTGCATCTAAAGATAACAAATCAAAAGGTCCCTATTTTTCATGCCAAGAGATTAATGTTGGTTGGAATTTGGTCCTAGAGTTTAACGATTTCATTCCCAGATCTTTGGGGCATGGAGGATTGGGGGAGTATCCCTCTGACTGAAGTACTTTTACCTCTAATTACCCGATAGTTCTCTCCGTGTTTCACACTAGAGAGAGCAGACAGTTCTGTTTAGAGATCCTATTAGTTTTTTTTTTCCAGTAAGATTTTCTTGACCACAAAAGCAAAATACTTTTTGTTAAAAGTGATGGTAGAGAACTGAATGGAGTAAAAAGGAATAGTTCCAACCCTTTGTCGTCTTATCATTCATCCATTCACCTCAGGTCACAACCGATATGTCTTGACATTAAGAGACTCAGACAGACTATGTCGGTAGCCGTGTCGGAAAAAAGGAAAGATTGTGCATTCGAAATGATTCTGTCTACAAGCTTTCCAATCATTCATTTTATAGTTTTGGCAAAACCCTGGTCAGGTATGATAAAGGATTTTTAAAATTATGATGTCCAGCACCCCCTTGTGTGGTACAGACTGCCAAATGTACACCTTGTATTATTCTTCATACATCCTGGTTTCCTGGGGAGAGGGTGTATGATGTGGGCGTGTTTCGTGTGCTTGATCTCTATAAATACACTCAGAGGCTGCTCAAAGCTGCTCACTGTAATTTCAGCACATTCACTATTCCCCGTTTTTACATACACCCGCACCCTCACGAAAAAGGAGTAAAACTGAATTTATTTCTGCGATGGTGAGCATGACTCTAGACAAATTGTTACAAAAGCAGATCTCATTTTTTAGGGGTACCTCACCCTAAAGATGCAAAATTAACTTCTGGTTTGTCAGCAGCAACGTGTGGAACACTCTGTTTTTACTCCACTCCCTTGACCTTCTTCGGTGTTGACTTCTAGACGCCGACTTCTGTTTATGTCGCCACCAGCCTTCTGCGGTTTGGTCCAGGGTTCATTTTCTCCCAGCTTGTGACTCTGACTCTGTTTCTTGGTTAACGCTTTTTGCTCTTCTTTTTTTCAGGAATCTCGACCCACAGGTCCTCTACCTACTGCTGCCCACACCTGCTGTCATTACGGTCTGCATGGACCTAGAGGATGAACCTTGACAGTGTTCAAGACCCATCACATCCGCATCAACTCACCCCTCTTGTCTCTCCCATGGCTTTTCCTCATGTAGAGCTTAGTGGTTAAGGGCACAGTCCCTGAAGTTGGACTTGGCTCAGATCTTAGCCTTGCCTCATACTAGGTATGGGTTACTTAATAGATTTTAAAAAAATTACTTATTTATTTTGAGAGAGAGAGAGAATGCCAGGCGGGGGGAAGGGCAGAGGTAGAGAATCTCAAGCAGACTCTCCACTGAGCAGGGAGCCGAATGCAGGGCTGGATCCCAGGACCCTAAGATCAGGACCTGAGCCAAAGCCAAGAGTCACACATTCAACCCACTGAGCCATCCGGATGCCCCTGTGTTATCTGACACCTTGATGGGCTTCAGTTTCCTCATCTAAAACATAGGGACATTAACAGTACCTACCTCATAGGGTTTTTTATAAAGACTATGGTGGATTGTTGGAAGTAATGGGAAACCCAGTGTGTCGTGTATCTCTCAACCCAGGCTCTCGTGTTCTTGTGAAGTCTCCTCTCACATTGATTTTGGGCTTGGCCAAATGGCCTGCTTTGGCCAATGGCAGAAGCAGAGGCTTGATGAGTGATTGTATTTTCAGTTTTCTCACTGTCTTGCTTACTGCTTTTTTGAATCCAGCCATCACCTGAAGAAGGTTGAGCTAGTCCGCTGGTGGTGAGAGAGATGTCCCAGCAGCCCCACTCCCTCCATCAACTTTTAGACCTGTGAACGAGGTAATTTGGTGTTAGCCACCCTAGCTGAGTTGACAAATGATTGCAAACACATGAGTGATTCCAGCTGACATGGCATGGAGCAGAGATGAACCTCCCCAGCTAAATCCAAATTGCTAACACACAGAATCTTGGGCAAATGGTGATGGGATCATTAAATTTGGCGGTGGTTTGTTATGTAGCAATAGTTTGATACAAAGACAAATGATGTCTCATGTAGTATGAGAAATTGGCTTATGCAACTGTGGGGGCTAGCTAGGCAAGTTCCAAATCCACAGGACAGGCTGTCAGGAGGGGCAGGCTGGAACTTGCCAACATGAGTTAAAGTTGCAGTCCGTGGGCAGAACTTCTCATTCTGTAGAGAAAGAAAGCTCAGTTCTATGCTTAAAGTCATTCAAGTGATCGAATCAGGCCTACCCACATTATCCAGGATAACCTTCACAGAAACACCTAGATCAGTGTTTGAAAGCTGAGGGCTATAGCCTAACCAAGTGGCACATAAAATTGACCATCATACCATCTAACATACTATATAATTTTCTAATTAATTATGTCTATTGTCTGTCTGTCTCCCCCTAGCAAAGTATAAGTTCCACGAGGGCTAGAGGCCTCTGTTTTGCTTCTTGATATATTCCATAGTAAATATTCAATACACATTTGTTGAATTAAATCACTTGTTGAATTAAATAGCAACACATCCTCAGGAAGTCTTCTCTGACTGCCCGCTGTCCCCACAACAGACACCCACATGCTCTAAGTCAGGTGCTGCTCTTCTTCTCACCTACGTCTTTAGTGAGCTAAATCCACCTCCTTTAATCAGATCAACCTAATCCCTTACAGGAGACTCAACAAAGCAGCAGAAATAACCAAACATCTTGTGATTTATTTACTTAACTCTTGGCTCACATTCATCTTTTATTTTGCATCTATTTCTTTAGCTTTCTTCTCCTTCTTTCCCCTACTCTATTTTGACTAGTTGGGAAACATAAAAGGAAGGATTGTTACAAAAAAGTTTTCATATATAAAAAAACTTTAGGTAGAGGCAGGCTTGAGGTGTTTGAGTTGTCTTCAGGTGGAGAAACAGTCTTTCAATTTAGCAGGGCGCATCTATCATTTTACACCATGTTTTAAGCACCAAATATGTCAGACATTGTGTCAAATATTAAGACCTCAGAGATAAAAGTCAAGGTCTCTGCCTTCAAATTGTTTATAGCCTACTGCGGGATTATGAAGTGATGTCCTGGGGCCTGAAACTAGCCTCATAATTAGTTCAAATCACACGCGGTTGGTCTATGTTGTGTTTGATATTAAATCATGTGCCAACATTGGAAAATTAGAAGATTTCACATAAAAATAAGGAATTCTGGCTTTCCTTGAAATATCAGAGGATCCCGTAACGTGGCCTATATTTCTCCACTGCGCAGTGGCTCAGATCTGAGGGGTAGCTAGGTGCTCCTTCTCACTGGGCATGAACTTGCCATCTCTAGTCCCTATCTTCTCTACTGCTGTGTATTGCTTCCGCAACGTAACAGTCAAATGCTGGTTCCTATTTATCATCTTAATAGATGTAGTCTATTAATCTTAACATCTTACATCTTACGTTATTTAACGTAGTCATTTAGGTGCCCTTCCTGGCCTCCTGTAGGCATTTGGTTTTTGGATTCCTAGTCTAGTGGGTTGTATTTCATAATACACTGCTAAAACACTTTACAACTGCAAAGTAATTCTGTTTTTGTGATATAATTTGGTGTGCCTAATAAATCTAAGACGTAGGTAGGCCAAGTGTTATTAGTTCCATTTTTCACACGAGGTAATGAAAAGCTGGAGTGGTTAATTTACTAGTTCAAGGTGTAGAGGTGGTTCTGGAGCGCAAATTTCCTGATTAGCCATCCACAGTCTAAAGAGTCTTGCTGAGGGATCTCACTCCCTCGCCAACCTTTCCCTCTGCAGGAATTCAGACCGAAGTAGTCAGAGATTGGGGAGGGAAGAAAAATTAGCACAAAGTGAGGTTTGGAATTTTGATGATTAAGACAGAGTTGTGGTTTTTTTTTAGGACTATAACTGGCTGAAGAACTTTTTGTCATCTAAAAGTGATAGGCCTCTTTCATGTTTCACCTTAAGGCAGGAACATTGATGAACACATACTTAAAAGGACAATGGAAGATAGAAGTTGCATTTTCTACCCAATCAGAAGGGTCCTGTTTGCTCAGCTTCCTAGTTACACGCAGAGATGTTTTCTCACACACACATTCTCTCTCTCTGTCACCCCCACATACCCCTTTTTTTCCTTTTACATTCATAGGATCATGCTATACACAGATTTTGTAACTTTCTTTTCCTGTCTACAGTATGTCATCTTTTTATGACATTTAGTAGTCTTGTAATATATCACATTTAATGGTCCCATAACAGGCTACTACATGGTGCTATTATAATAATATTTGGCCACTCACCTATTGGTCAATTTAAGTTTCTAATTTATTGTTATAGAAATAAACTGCCTTAAATATTCTGATAGCTGGCCCATGTGCACATATGATTACTTCATTAGGATAAATTCCTAGACATGAAACTGTTGTGTCACAGGGCATAGGTATTTTTGAAACCTTTTGGTACAAGTGTAAGGCTCCCTTAATCAATGTCCTTCCTTCTAAAACCTATCACCCCTCAACTTGGTCATTTCTACTTCAGCTAGATAAGTCTCAATAAAGTAATACTTGCATATTTTACTCACTTGTTAAAAAGCCTCAGTCTTCTAGCTTATTAGACCAATTTATAAAGCACCCCACACCCAGGGCCTTGGGGGGCCCCCGGGAAAACACCTTGTCTTACCTGTCCAATCTCACCTACTCTTCAATTCCAGTTAGGGTAGACCTATAATTTTTACCGGGTCCACCATTTTGTTTTTTGGTTTCTGTTTTTTGTTTTTTCCTTCCCTATGTGAGGAAACAATTTCCTTTTCATCTCTACTGATGTAAATCTTACATGTCCCCAAAAGCCCAAATCAAATTAGACCTTTCCAAAAAGTGTTTCTGGGATAATCCAACCCATATTATCGTTACACTCATGAATCGTATTCCCCTATAATTTTAGGTATGTCTATCTCATTTCCTCAGGGTAGACAAGTTGTTTCCAGGCAGGTTATTTTTTGAATCTGTCTCCAAGGCAAACACAGTGCTAGGTACTAAGTCTACTAGGTCTTGAAAAGGAATTGTAAAAGTGTGGAATGAGTTATTGGAGAAAGTTCTGAAATATACCCTGAATGCCTGTAAGAATTGGTTATACTCCCATATGAAATTGGGTGAATGGACTGGATGAGTTATCAAAGTGGCTTCAGCCATAGTTTTCTAATACTATGATTATAATTAGTTACTGATAAAATACAAATAATTTTCAGCCAGTGTTTTGAAAGATACCTCCACTTGCAAAAATTATTTTGTATGGAATTGAGTATAAGAAAAAAAATCTTGCAATGATAATTTAATCACCATAATTACCAAAGCAGTTAGAGGTGGCCAGTGATAAGGATTTTGAAAACAACATTAGTGAGATTTCATTGTATAAAGATATTTTTATTCAAGGCTTACAACATAAAATAGAACCAACAAATTTAAAAATTACCCTAGATACTGAACATTAAAAAAAAACAACTTTAGTTCATTTAAAAATACATAAATTATTTTCATTCCACCCCCCCAAAGTATGGTGCTTCAGTTTCCAAAAATATTACACATTCAAATAAACTGTAATTATGAACACATATAGATAGCTTCTCACAGTTAGAACTTTAAAAATGGATTGTGCTAAATAAAATGTATGTTGCTGCAATATTTAAATATACTTTAAAGTAAATCATTATAAGTAGGCACGTAATTACTATGGTTTTAGGAAGATTTAACCGGGAACAAAAACACAGGAGAATGAAATTTGAAATTTCAGCAGCTTTTGACCAACATAAAAATGAACAGCTATCCACCATAACTCAGATCTTCCTCATACCCTGAGTTTTAAAGAGAAAGCTTTTGTTAAAGTGGTGACTGGAATGAAAAATTATGGAGAGAAAAAGTGCAGGTCAGAACAAGAGATATATAAAAAAAAAAAAACAAATTGAGAATCAAGAAACACTAAGGATTTCTGGTATTGTGAATCCATTTAAAAAAAAATTTACTGGAGTAGTGACTTGAGTCTTGTTCCTTAAGGATTAGAGTAAAAATAAGATTTCCAAGAGAGTGTGTGCATTTTGGTGAGAGCGGAGGGAAAAAAAATTGTGGTACTGAGACCCAATGGAGTTATCTATCTGGCAAGGTACTATTTAATCTAATGCATTAGCCAAGCTTCCAATGTTCAGAATTTTCCCTGAAATTAGTATCAGTTAAAATCTTGGCTGTATTGGCAACTGGCAGCCGAGCTTTCCCTGCCTGGGTTCCCCACAGCTATAGCAAATTGGCAGTAAGACTTTCTTAGCAGCTGCTAATGGGCTGATAGTACCATACAGCATGATTCCCCTTATGTAAAACAAACAAATACAAACACATGTGTTTCTATATGTACCACATATGTCTGTAATTGCATAGAAAAATGTTTGAAAGGACATTCATAAAATGGTTAATGTGTGTTACCTCTGGAAAGGGGATTGGGGGAGTGGAAGTAAAACTGGGAAGTTTTACTCTGTGGTCTGAATTTTTACTCTAAGAATGTAATCATGTGTTATCTGACTAATAAAAAATCAAAAATTAAGAAGTTAGTAACAACACAGGGATGTCAGCCTGAGCATAGAACAATTTGGAGAACATGTAGGAGAGTCTACATCTTGTAACGAAGTAGCTCGCCAGAGAAAGTTGCATTACCTGTTTCTTCAGGGTACACTAACTCTCTGAGTGATTGTATCTTTGTACCAAGGGGCCTGGTCCTGGCTTATCTATAACTTCCTGCTGGACATTTCGCTTGGATATCTTACTATTACTGTAAACTCTTACTATTACTATAAACTCTTACTATTACTGTAAACTCTAAAGCCACACCATTATATTTATCCCATGTGATTTTCTTCTTTTTTATCAATTCTATCACCAGATGAGGCACCTGGTGACTCAGTCAGTTGGGTGTCTGCCTTTGCCTCAGGTCATGATCCCAGGGCCCTGGGATTGAGCCCCACATTGGGCTCCCTGCTCAGGGGGGAGCCCGCTTCTCCCTCTCTCTCTGCCTGCTGCTCCCCCTGCTTGTGTGCTCGTTTGCTCTATCTTACTCTTTCTCTGCATCCAATAAATAAATAAAATCTTTTTAAGAAACTGTCACCATATTCTTTTTTTTATCAATATCAAAACCCCAGGATATTTGACAACTTCATATTCCTTTGCCTCCATGTCAAATTAGTCAACAAGTCATGCTTATTCCATCTTCTCCATTTGGCCTTTCCTTTTGATTAATAGCACACTACTCTACTTCAAGTTTTATCATCTCACCCATGGACTCTAATGATTAGATAGTTTCCCAACTGATCTTCCTGCTTCTAGTCTCTTCCGTCTGTTATTAATTTTGCACACCAGTGCCAGATTAAAATTCTTACAGTAGAGTTTACACTCTACTACCTGGCCAAACACACACACATGCGTGCAAGTGTGCACACACGCGCAGATGGACAGACATGCTCCTCTACTTATTTATATCTACTTATTTCATATAAAGCCTAATGTCTATTCAAGGATTTCTAAAATCCAACCTTCACATTAATACCTCGGCTTTATTTCTTCTTACCCTGGTCTTCAAATCATTTGTTGTCTAAAATCCCTCTTTCTGGGGTACCTGGGTGGCTCAGTTGGTTAAGTGTCTGTCTTTGGCTCCAGTCACGATCCCAGGACCCTAGAATTGAGCCCCACGTTGGACTCCTTGCTCAGTGGAGAGCCTGCTTCTCTCTCTCTTTCTCTCTCTCTGTTTGTCGCTCTGTCTACTTGTGCTCTCTATCTCTCTGTCAAATAAATAAATAAATAAAAATCTTAAAAAAAATAATTAAAAAAAATCCCCCTTTCCTGTCCAGGAACATATTCTCTTTTCCTACTATATGCCTTTCCCTTTCTTAAGTTCTCAAGTCAGTACTCACCTTATTTGTGAAGACCTTGTCTGGTACTTTTGTTTAATTAACTTGATTTAATATACTGGATTTATTTCTTATGTTTGAAGTTAATTATGGGTTTCTTAAAGACAACATTCTTGCCTTAAGCTTTTTTTTTCTTTTAAGATTTTGTTTATTTATTTATTTGTCAGAGAGAGAGAACACAAGCAGGGGGAGCAGCAGTGGGAGAGGGAGGAGCAGGCTCCCTGCTGCAGGGTCCCTGCTCGGTAGGGAGCCCAATGAGGGACTCGATCCCAGGACCCCAGGATTATGACATGAGCCGAAGGCAGACACTTAACCGACTGAACCACCCAGCCATCCCACCTTAAGGTTTTTATTATTTCTACCAAGCCCCCCTCAACCCCACCAACTCCCAACCTATCACAGTATATCCACCAAATATGTACATCATTTAATAAATTTTGGCAGGTTGACTGACTGGAATCAAAGTAGGTTTCTCTGTGCTTTCCTTATTTCTGGGGATCATTGATTTTATGCTTCTAAAAGTAAAAGAGAAAAATCAATATATAAATGTTATATACAACATTAATATGTTAAAATGTAAAATGTGTTAAAATGCACATTGCATGAATCTGAGTTAGAATATACATTCCTGGATGTAAATGTTTTGGTTGGTGAATATAGTAAATCGTGCCAATTTGTTCTTTCAATAATATGTGTTGCATGCATACTATGTGCCAGAACTTTTCTAAGCCTGCATATGGGGGGGGCAAACAGACTAAAATCGGTGTCTTCATGGAGCTTACATTCCAAGGGGGATGACAGACAATAAATGAAGTAAACATGTAAAACACCTAGTTTGTTAAATTGTGATTTATAAATAAGTGCTTTTGGGAAAAATAAATCAGAAAAGGAGTTTCAAGCGTGTTGAGAGTACAATTGCAACTTAAAATAGGGTGGTCAGTGTTTTCCCTATCTGGCATTAAAAAATTGATATAATACCTAAGTATAATACAATCAACAATTGCTTGAATCAGTTTGCCTCAGAGAGTATGACTAGGAATATTTTTCTTATGATTTAATTTTAGTTGGCTTTTAACAAAGACTTCAAAATGGCAGATTAGGTTCATTTTTAGTTCAGTGAAGAATAGTTCTCATACATATGCAGCCTGGATTCAATTCTATTTCTTGGGTTGGATTATTACCAAGATCTTAACAAGGAAAATGAAGAAATATGGATGCCTCAGGAATTGACTAACCACTTATATCGTGCATTAAACATGCTTCTCTGCATCCAGAAGCTGACTAGAACCAGATTAAGAACTAGAAAGGATTTCTTGGCAAAGGATCCTTCCTTGCAAAAGTAATTCCGAGACTTGGGCTGAGCTCAAATTTTAGGATTTATGCGGAAATTCAAGACTTATCTTTCATATTACCATGTGAACATTTTGAACAAATAATACAAACTCCCAGAGGTTTTGTTATCAAAAAAGTCTAGAGTTTAAGAATATTTTTCATCTCGGGTGCCTGGGTGGCTCAGTGGGTTAAAGCCTCTGCCTTCGGCTCAGGACACGATCTCAGGGTCCTGGGATCGAGGCCCATATCGGGCTCCCTGCTCAGCAAGGAGCCTGCTTCCCCCTCTCTCTCTGCCTGCCTCTGCCTACTTGTGATCTCTCTCTCTCTCTCAGTCAAATAAATAAATAAAATCTTTTAAAAAAAGAATATTTTTCATCTCTTCTATCAGCATTGTCCTTTGTTTAAGTAAAGCATTCCTTTCCCAGTGTTATACAGTCCATTAATGAAAAAAGACACATTTCAACATCACACTTTGTTATCAAAAATATTGTGATTAAAATAATATAGAAGGCATTGAAATGTATTCTAGGAGAAAGGAAAGTAAGGACTAGGGTATAAAATATTTTTTAAAAGATTATTTATTTATTTATTAGACAGAGAGAGAGATCACAAGTAGGCAGAGAGAGAGGAGGTGGTACATCTATCACCTGTCAGAGGTGATAGATGTATTGATGCCAAAAGGAAAACAAGGAACAGAATGGGGAAAATGAGAATGCCAACAACAAATTTATTTCACAGTTTGGCTTAGGGGCCATGCTATTAATAGCCAGCTGTGATGGACAAATGGTAGCTGTGGGTAGAAGTTTGTGTGTGTGTGCACACACGCTCACATAACTTGAGATGAATGACAACATGCAAATAATGCTTCCTGTAATTTGTCAAGAATTTTTACTTGCTCTTTCTTTCCCCCAGCATTGCTGCCTGTGTAGAAAGATGTTTAGTTTTAGATAATTCTCTGATGAGATATTACATCACTAGACCACATAAATAAATACCATGTAACTCTATAGAAGTAAAAATAGATTAAGTAGATTTCCTTTTCTTAAAAAAAGCACAGAGAAACTGCTTACCTGATATACATTAGTGTGAAGTCTACTTTTGGATACTCCCTGTACCAAGTCCAACAGATTTCCAATTAAACTTTGCAGCAAACAATTTGCTTTCATTTCTCCAGGAGCCTCCCATACAGGATAATGGGCAGGTGTGCTGTGTTGGAAGTAGGGTTGGTATCTTAAAGACTGTGAAAACAAGGAAGCATCTGCAGAGTAAACTGGAGTCATAAAAATGAAGGATTCCTTCAATTAAGGATTTTCTATTGGTCTGGAGCAGAAGACTCACATCACCCCATTTAACACCACAAAGCATGTAATAAATACCTTTAATGTATCAACAAATCCATTTGCTAAACAGCAAAATCTTGCACAAGAAATTTTGAAATGCTTTATATATGTACACTAAGCTGCTTCCAAATCAGAAGAATAAAAGCAAAACCCCTAATTTAAAATTAGAAAAACAACTCAAGTAATGCATTTCAAACTGCCTCTTTAGGATAGAAAATAAGACTTTTCTGAAGGTCTCCATCTTCTTTAAATGTGTATTTTTGAAGAAGTGATGCTTTTCATACCTGCTATATTTACACTGAAAAGAATTACAAAAACAGGATCTTCCAGCTTTATACTCTTTGGTGAAATTAAGTGTTTTCTTTACATGAACGATTCTCAGTTCCCAGATTTTTCCATGTGTTGTGTTTGTGCTTGCCACATCATGTCTTAGTCTACTGCGACATCTGATTTCAACTCAAACTAAGTAATTCTTGTCACCAGCTATTGTCACGAATGTGTTCCTCTGTGTGGTTCCCCCCCCCTTCCTCCTCTTCCTCCTCCTCGTTCTCTCCTCCTTCTTCTTTTTTGGCTCCAATGTTTTTACAAGCGATATATTCAGGTTACTCACATTAGCTTTGGGTTGTAGTTACTAATATGGCAAGGACTTGTTTTCTTTCAACAGTATAACAAATGAATTTTTGTGTCATCCCTCTATGGCATGTGAAGAACTCATCTAATGAATAAGCAGGAGATGAGTGGAGCTAAAAACCTAAGCAGGGAGAGCTCAAACACCTTTGCATATCCAGTCAGCTCCATACCAAGGAAAATGAAAAGCCTTTGGTGGCCTTGGGTAGCTACTCCCAACCCTTTGTGTCCTTCAGTTGAGAAAATGGTGAAACTGACATACAAATCAAGATGTATTGAAAGGTTTTTCCCCCACAAATGGACTTGTGTTTCTCCTGTCAAGCACTGTCATTTACTCTTCTTGTGAATGGTAAGGCAGGGTTGGGGCTTGAGGTTGCCTCTGGCCAAGGGCCAGCTTTGTGAAGTTACTTGGCCCACGCAAAGACGAAAATGGAAACTGGTCTCATAAATTGCTACTGATCTTAGGCAGGTCTGCTTATGTCTGAAAGCCAAGGATTCCATCACTGTCTTTTCAGAGAACAACAAAAGCTCAGTATAGATTAATTAACATTTCAAGTTGCTTCAAGATTCTTACATGAGATGTTGAGTTGTGGGTTTAGTTCTTCCCCTTCTTTGCAAGGAATAGGCTCCAGGCCAGAGACTTGGATTAGAAATATGGACAGCCTTCAAATCTACCCAGTGTCCACCATGCTAGGATACTAGAGCTTGTGGACTGACATTTGACTCTTTGTGAGGTTGAGCTATACAAGGGTTAAAAGGTACTCTTTCCCAGACCATTTGTAAAATCTACAAATTTAGAAATAGATATGAAAAAGAAAAGGTTTGGGTAGATACTTAGCATTCTAGATGACCTGGATCCCTTAAGGAGCAGAGAATTCTAACAGATAAAATTAATCCCGGGGAGGGTGTGAAAGGAGCTATGGTTTGGAGTTGTGTGCCTACTTGTCAGACTGACACATCCTCATCTGGGTGGGAATATACACAAGCAATAGAAGACTTTTGGTTTTTTTCTTGAAAGAGTTCCTGAAATGGCTGGTCAAACAGTTCTGCTCACTCACCTTGCATGCAGAAGAAAGAAGTCAGGACCAAGTTTTGATCAAACCTAAGTTAGTGTGTATCTCTTGGGTCCAGCACTTAATCTCAGCTCAGTCAGGTATGACTGATAGTCATGGAAATGTGTAGAAATAATAATGGCAATGACCATTTATTAAGTGCTTCCATTATACACTTACTGTTATATGCTTTAGATAGATTACTTCATTTCATTCTTACAATGGCCTGATAAAGTAGGAAGTTTTTTTGGAATCTGAAAAAAACCATCAATAATTCATTATGTATGGGGAACCTGGGGGGCTCAGTTGGTTAAGGGTCTGCCTTCAGCTCAGGTCAAGGTCCCAGGGTCCTGGGATTGAGCCCCGCAATGGGCTCCTGCTCAGTGGGAAGCCTGCTTCTCCCTCACCCACTCCGCCTGCCTGTGTTCCTTCTCTCTCTAATAAATAAATTAATTAATAAAATCTTAAAAAAACCCTTGTTATGTATGTCCTATTCATGGTGGATCAATAATGCTACTGCATTGGGCGCCTGGGTGGCTCAGTGGGTTAAAGCCTCTGCCTTTGGCTCAGGTCATGATGTCAGCGTCCTGGGATCAAGGCCCGCATTGGGTTCTCTGCTCAGTGGGGGGCCTGCTTCCTCCTCTCTCTCTGCCTGCCTCTCTGCCTACTTGTAATCTCTCTCTTGCTCTGTGTCAAATAAATAAATAAAATCTTTAAAAAAAATAATGCTACTGCATTATGGAGAGGTTAGCCTATGCTAAGGCATACTAAAATATTGCCTCTTTCTGGAACACTTCACTAGGCCACCAAGACACTTCTGGTCCTCCTCCTACCTCACCCACTGCCCCTTCTCTGTCTCCTTTACTGAATTCTCTTCATCTTACTATCTTAATGTTGGAGTGCCCCAGGGCTCATTTCTTGGTCCTCTTCCATAGCTACGTCATGTACTGGATCTCAGCCAGTTACATGACTTTAAGTAACATCTGTATGCTGACAAACTCCACAGTTATATCCACTTAAGATATACTTATCTAATTGTCTACACCTATCTTCACATGGACATTTAATAGAAACCTCCAACTTAACCATGTCTAAATCAGAGTTTACAAATACTTCCCTTCCCTGACCAGGTCTGTTTCTTTCTATCTCCCCCATCTCAGTAAATGTCAAGTCCATTCTCCCAAGAGCCCAGATCAAAACCCTGGGGATCATCTTTGACTCTATTCTTTTTCTTATACTCATATCTAACCTATCAGCAATTCTTATGTTCTTTATCTTCTAGATAGAATCAGAATCTGCCCACTTCTCTCCATCACTCTGACTTCAGTCCAAGCCATCCTTATTTTTCATTCGAGCTAGGCTAAACTCCTTGTTTGCTCCCTTACTTCCCTACATATACTGCTCATATAGCAACCAGTCATCTTTTGAAAAAAAAAACAACAACAACCTTTTTTATTATGGGCCTTTAAAAACATACACATACACCTAAATGACTATCCTCATGCACCTATCAGTCAGCATCAAAAATTAACATTTTGCCTATCCTTTTATCTTTTTTCTTCAATTCCTTACCCGTTCCTTTTTCTTTTTTGGTGGAATGTTTTAAAACAAATACCAGCAAAGCTGTCCTTTTAATTATCAGACTAATCTGCTCACATCTTCAGAGTTGCTCCTCTTCTTGGTAAAAGCCAGATCTCTTATGATGGCCTGCAATGCCTCTGTGATCTGTCAGTACTCCCCACACAACATCTCCTTGGACTGTCTCCTGTCTGCTTCAGACACACCAGAGGTTACCAAACCTTAGTGTTTCATCTGGAACAGATCAGCATCATCTGTAAGCCTTGTTACAGCACAGACTCCTAGGCTCCACCCCCAGAGTTTCTGGTTCAGTAGATCTGAAGTGGGCCTCCCGAATTCGCATTTCTAACCAACTGCCAGATGCTTCTGTTGTCCAGCGGGCATATTTGGATGACCACCTGCTACATTGTTCTTCCTGTTCCTCAACAAGCCGGGCGAGATTTTGCACAGGAGTCTCTGCCTTACTCTTCCCTGGCCTGAGCACTCTTTGCTTTCCTGAAGGTTGATTTTATTCCACCTCTGTTTAAATGGTATCATTTGAGGGGCCTTCTCTGGCTACTCCTAAAATAGCATCGTATTTCCTCACTCTGATTTTCTTCATAGCACGCATCCTTCGTTTGTTTCTTAGCCCGTCTAGATTGGCAGACAGCTCCAAGAGCAAGGAGACCTGGTTTTGTTCTCTTATCGCATCCCTCACCAAAATCTTGTCTAGTGGGTGCTCGCTTCGCCTGCCCAACGAACGGATCATACGCTGAGAAGGGAGGCCCAGGTCCTTGCTTGGGACACTGGGCAGGCAAATTCATTTCTTCTTGCCTCAGTTTCACCACTTGCGAAGGAAGTAGTTGGTTAATGCCTACCCTTCCCATCTCCCTGGGCACAGACAGGCTCAAATCAAAAGAGAACGATGCGAACACGCCTGCGAAGCAGAGCAGTAAGTGAAGAGAGAGCGCTGACATGCTGTGCTTTCGGGTGCCCTTTTCCCGCACAGACAACACCCCCTTCTATTTTCTAGCTCCCCCCCGCCCGGGTGACCCGCAACCCCAGCCGCG
>LNAC01000235.1:1499679-1631014 GCA_002007465.1 Ailurus styani
CGGGAGCCGCCGGGAGCCGCCGCGGGGCGGACGCCGGGGGCGGCGGGAGGTGGGAGCTGCGGGGCGTGACGAGGCGCGGTTCCCGCAGTCCTGAGGCGGACGCGGACGGAAACTCAGCCTGGCCCGGCAGTGACTTCAAACCCTGCCCGGGATTTTCCGGGAAGGGTCTTCCCGGTCCCAGGCGAATAGAAGGTTCGGTGCGGGGCTGGGCTTGGGGACTCTGCCCGTCCTGTGTACGCCTCCCTGGAATGCACGGGCTGCTGGTGCCCAGCTTGCCACCCCGTTTCCGAGGGATGGAGATGGGCTGCCCGGGTGTCCGTTGAAAAAAGGGAACTGGAAAGTACCGGACACCGGTGTCTACATGAATTGGGCTTAGGTTGCTTGCTTCTCTGAATTTCTAGCAAAATTAATATCCGAGGAGCTTTTACATCACTCTAAATGAGCCACGGCTCTTCAGGGCATGTGACCTCTTTTACCTGGCACTGCAGAAAATTGAATCCAGAAACCAGAGCATCTTCTGTTTCCTTGGTACCCTGGGCAAATTAGTAGTGTAGCGACCTGCCAGGCACAGGTGTCTTTTCCCTTGGTATCCAGATACATTCAAGATACCTGCAATGAAACTACTTTCCAGAAATGGTAACAGTTGAACAGTTATTGTGGAAGAGATCGAAGATTTGCATTATTCAATACAATATTTTTTTTTTGGAAGTGTCTAGTAAAAGTGGACTAAAAATCCCCAGGAGTTTTGAAAAATTCAATTTTGATTTGCCTTCCTTAGGTTAACCTTTACGAAGGAACAAGAGCCCTTTGAATCTGACTTTTCAAACCGCAAGCAAACCTCATTCAGAGAACGGGGTACCTTTTCATGAGAGCATATTCATGGAGCCTTACCATTTTCCACTTAGATTTGGCCGGCTTCACTCCACAGCAGTTGTACCGCACCAGCCTCTTGTGGTTATGTGGCAGAATTCCAGCCAAAATATGGATATTTGGCTTGGGCTGAATAATTTTTTGATGTCGAGTCCTTTTAGGAGAGCTAATAGGATCCTGGAACTACAATTTCTAAAAGTACCTTACAGAATTTTTAGCTTGAGTGGAACAGGTCATCGGGATCTGAGGAGTAGACCATAAGACTGATGAATTGACCCTCCTGGGCCGATAGAAGCAAGGGCTCAGTTGCTTTCTGATCACTGTGGCTTTGAGGGTTTTGTGGGCTTTGTTTTCTGGTCATGTTCTTCAGCAGCTTTGGGAAAGCTCGGGAACCCCTAGGAAGCATGATGGTGGATTGTTAGCCTCAGCAGCTTGAATACAGCACCAGCACATGGGTTCTGTTCCAGCTCTGAGGCAATTAAGGCAGGAAATGTTACCTGTATATAGATAGCACGTAATATATAGAATATACCATGTAGGCGTGTTATCTGTAGTAAATCTGCCCCCTTTACATCCGTTTCCTGGAGTCCCATTTTACTTTTGGAGCAGAGGGAACTACAGGAAAGAACAGGGGCTCTTAGAATGCAGGTGAAAAAAGGGTGTGGACAATAAGGCTCTGGAGGGAGGGAGTAGAGACATAGAAAATGATTTAAATAGACTTAATTGAAAATGAAATCGATGTGTGCGTGCAAATATTGATAAACAGAATCTAGGACAGATCAATTAATCATAATTTTGGTAGCCAGGACAGTTCTTTGGTATTGAGACTCCATCAGTAATCCTGGAACAATGGCTGAGATGTGATGGAAAGCTAGGACTGCCCACAGGGATCAAAGAACTGTTAAAACTTCTTTTAATCATGGGTGGCTAAAGTTGGTGAGACTTTTTCACTGTGTTTGTTCATTTAATGATAAATACAAATAAGGTTTATTTTCATTTGATCTACATAGAATTAATCCTCAGTTCAGAGTTTGTTAGAATCAGAAATAGTTTTCCTTTCTACCCCTTGGCCTCTTTGCCTTCACTCCCATTAGCTTACTTTTTCCTTCTGCACTAAATGATGGGGTGCTGTGTTTGAGAATTGCAAGGCAGTGTCTTTGGGGCAGGAGCTTTATTGGGCCTCACTGGGCTAAAGCCTGGTGGATGGAAGCAGTGGAAGTTATTGGGAGGACTCAGCATTTCATAAGGTTAGATTTTTAGCCTGAGCTTTAAGGCAAGGAAAGATGTTTAATGTGGGCTTAAGCCTTGGATGATGTGGTTGGAAGCAGGGACTCAGATCCTCTTTGGGCAAATGTCTGTTTGTTAATTCATTAGTTCTGCAAATATTTTAATGCCTATCTCTGCCTGACACTGTGTAGGAGCTTATGCTGGTGCGTCTTCTCTAACTGCTGGTTTCACATAGTTTTCAAATCCCACCTTGCTGCCCTTTGGTCTGTTAGCACATTGTCTTGGAGGGATGGAGTTTCTGTAGTTCTTTAGGATAGGCTTGCTGAAATTAGGTTTTGATCTCTTGTACCTTTTCCACTCTTTGCCTTCAAGTTCTCATCCTTTTTGATTCTCATGTCACTGGGGTTCATATCTCTGCTTATTATTTTTTGCATCCTGTATGTGGCATTTAGATTGTCTTGCATTTTGGAGTCTGGGTAATAAGAAGATGATGGGACATTTGCCTCTGATGGAACCTGAAGGTGTGTGACTAAAAACTTGAAGTAGGGTAGTAAAGGAAATTTAGGTGGTAAACTGAGTTGTGCAGCCATGACCTTAGGAATGTTTCACACATTCTAGCATTTATGGTTATTTTTGCAAAGGATTTTCATAATTATTAAGTTGGGAGAAGACCGAGGTATAGAATGGAGTGCATTCCTTTGACCACCCCTCACCGAACAGTTTCTTAGCCCTCATTTTCTTACTGGCTCATCTTTCACAAGTTGGCTTTCTCTCTACAAGCCTTACATTTTTGCTTTTCCTTCACAAAACTAAGCAAACATGCCTCAGATACAACCGTATCTTGGACCAGTGATTCCACATCACCGGAGACTCTTGGCTTTGGAGTTGTTCAAGCGTTAAGCAGAACATCTAGTTGACCATATTCTAAGGGATTACGACAGCAGAAGATGGGTTGAATTAGGACAGAGGTTTTCATAATTATGGATTTCACTGACCTGTGAAGTTAAAAGAAAAAAACTGAGGTCCAACACAGAATTGTTAAGTTTTTTGTTTTGCCTAGCAGAAAAAAAAAATCTATAAGATAATAATTATCAACTCTCACTATCTTTTGTTAAGAGAAAGGACATTTTAGTGTCCCTTTCCAAATACAAAGAAGGACATTCTCTCAGACTAAAGGATAGTCCTTAAATGGAATTAATTTAGTTTTTATAAAAACTTACCACATTTTCCTTATTTTGTCACAGACCAGTAAAAAGTTCACTGAGCCTGACATTTGTGATCCACTGGACCAGATGACCTTTAATGTTCTTTCTACTTTTAAGAGCCAGTTACTATGAATTTGGAACCTTGACACAGGTTACCCCAATATTCATTGGTTTGTCTTTTATAGCACATTGGAATGTATTCTTGTTTTGTTTAACTAGACATGAATGTTAATTGGGCATCTGTCAGATCACTGGTAAATCTCCTCAGTGACAAAGATGTTTAAAATATTTAGGAGCAGTAATGACTGACAAGGTAATGTGGAGAGAAGACATGGATCAGTGTGTGTTGAAGGAAGTGTTATATAAGGAAAATTCTGAAGTGTATTTAGGAACTTGAGAAGTGGATTCTGGAAATAGGTAACATGTCTGCAGTAGTCTTAAAATTTTCTGATGCTGGGAAATTGCTGGTCCCCCTCCCACTAAATAGCCCCAAACCTTGTTTCTAGTCTGTACTTCCTAATGCACCCAGTAGGCATTCAATAAATATTAGTAAGTGTGCTTTCATGAAGGTGACTGTAAATTTACTCACCAGCGGCTGTTATGGAACTGCATCAGGAATGTTTATGAAAACAATTGAACTTCTTAAGATCAGATGGAAGGTTCTTTCCAGGTGATACAGAGAATGAAAATTGCTTTTTAGATGCTCTTCTATAGAGTTCTTCCAAATTCCAAGTGTATTTACTGTTTATAATAAGGGAGTTCAGGTTTTTCATTTATATTTATTGGGTGCTTACTATGACCAGGCTTACTATGACCAAGTTCTTTTCCTTGTGATTAAAACCGATAGTGAACAAATACATAATACAATTAGTGTGTGGGTCAATGTATTTTGTGTGTTATGTGCTTTACTGTTTTACATTTCAGACTATTGGCATTTGCTGAAGTATTTTTTTTTTAAGATTTTATTTATTTATTTATTTGACACAGAGAGAGAGATCAGATCACAAGTAGGCCGAGAGGCAGGCAGAGAGAGGAGGAAGCAGGCTCCCCACTGAGCAGAAAGCCTGATGCGGGCCTCGATCCCAGAACCCTGAGATCATGACCTGAGCCGAAGGCAGAGGCTTTAACCCACTGAGCCACCCAGGCGCCCCGAAGTATTTTTTTGACCAGTTCTTTTCACTGATCCTGCCTTGAAAAATAAGTTCTTGATTTCCATGACACTACTTTTTCTTGGTTTCCTTCTGTAGTTTTTAGGTTGCTAGATGTGATTTACTTTATCTCATTTAATCTTGTCAACACCCAGGTCGTGTAGGTGTCTGTTGTCTTTTTTCAGATGGTTAATTTTCATAGGTTATTAAGTAGAGGAGAAATTGGGGCTCATTGATGACTTTTTTCCTGTTTTACATGGCTTCCCTTCTGTTACTGTTTGTTGGCTGCTCCTCATAAATGCAGGTCTTGGCCAGTTCTTTTTAATCAACTATTAATCACTAAGTTGTGGCTCCATCTGTATCTTAAGCCTGGGCTCTAAATCTGTGCTTCGGTCTTGAATTTTCAGCTTCTTACAGAACCTCTACTCTTAGCTTATATCTTAGATTCAGCATGCCTAAAACTGAGTTCTCAAACTGACTTCACTTTATAACACTTGTGCTTATTCAGTGGAATAATCATTCTTCTGGTCCTAGATACCCAAAGCCTTGGAAAGGTCTCTGATGTCCCTCCCTCCCTCTCTCTCTCTCTCTCTCTCTCTCTCTCTCTCTCTCTCTCTCTCTCCNTCGTCTTCCACATCTTATCAGCTTCCAGGAAGAGTCCTATTTTCAAGTGTCCATTCTGACTACTACCATTCTGATGAACAGGTTTTATCCCTTGATACCTGCATTTTTTTCCTCCTACCTTTTCTCCTATTAACCTCTATGTGTTCTTTCCTCACCTTTTAGTCCACCTACTGTTTTGACCCCAACGACATCTTAGAGTCACATCAAATGACTTACCAAACCAGTTATCTCAGCCCAGTGATCAGAACCCTCTATCATTTTGGCCTAATCCTATAGTGTGTTCAAAATTATTATTTGCTTTTGACCTCCTAAACTCTGCTTTATCACATAGCCTTTTCCTACCCTGTTCCCAGTTAAATCAACTTGGAATTCTTCCAAGGCCCACTTGGAACCCTGTCTTCCTTCAGAGCTTTCCCTGTTTACTCCAGGTCATTTCAGCTGCTCTTTGCATTCCTACAGTATCAGTAACCCATTATCTTGCACTTGCGTACTGACTTGCGCCATTCCCTAGTGGTTTCAGCTGTTCCTCCCCAGTTAGATGGTAACTGGAGAAGTTTCCTGCAGTCAGCCTCCTGTATATCCCTCACTCTGCTTAATGTTAGGACATGTGGTCGGCATCTAAGCAATGCTTACCTACTTGATTTATTAACAGTGGTGGTTGTCTGGAGTATTGCTAATAACTTTTGATTGATTGTTGCAATTAAAAATGAGGAAGGCCATTAAAATCCATAAAAATAGATCTATACATTCAGTTAAGCTCCTAACCTCAACATTTTTCTTTTTTAACTGTATTTACATTCACACAGTACTTAGTGCTTGTATAGCTCCCTGAGGCAAGTAGGTGAGGAGTTATTATCTTTGACTTTCCTATTACATTTCATATTAGACATATTTGTGGAATAGCAAAACCTTATTTTATAAGTAAACAGTCTGAAGCCCAGGGAGGCCAACTGATTATACCCAGGGTCACTTGGTTAGTATTGGGCATAGGCAGAACTACAATTCAGGTCTTCCAGCTGATTCTGATCCTCTTCTAGTGCCTTTTCATTCAAGTGCTAGAAAATGTAGCCTAGTCAACTGAATTGTCAAATCAAATTGCTGCCCTCTCTTACTGGCCAAGTGCTGGTAATACTAGGAAGAGTGGTGAAAGAAAGGCCAGAAATAGGAGTTGATAAAAGACATGGGAGTGTTTGAAACGGATCAACTTCCTCCTCCAGATTTTAGCACATCATAAATATCCCACTCTGACAGTGCTTTGTTAACTGTTTATAATGTATTCTTTAAAATAAGATTGATCTTGCATAAGACATACTTTTACCCTGGTCCGTTTCCTGGTAATAGTCACTGCCAGGGACAAAAAGTGCCTGATCGTGCTGTTTGTCATGTAGGTGGGAGGGAAAGAGGGAGAGCGAGCTGAGTTGAACTGAAGCAGAGCTTTTTACAGCTCTATTGTTCTACTATCAGAGAACAATTATATCCCAACTTCCATCAACCTCTACACTTCAGACATCCCAACCACCTCCTCCTGCCAGTGCTTCCACACACACTTAATATAAAGCCACACAACTAAATCCTAGGGGGAGAAGACGGGGGACATAGGAGATCTCTTCCTCTGTCCTCGAGTAGGTTCAGGGCTCTGCTTTCATTGCTAATCCACTTTAGTAAAATTGGGCCTTTCCAGCTTTTCCAGCTCAGAGAAAGCTGAAACACAACTTTTGGCAGTATATATATACTATACTGATGTATTCAGTGGCATTACTTTTTATTCTATTACCATGCAAAGTTACTACAATATTGTTGACTATATTCCCTATACTGTACCTCTCATCCTCGTGACTTATAACTGGCAGTTTGTACCTCTTAATCCCCTTCACCTGTTTCACCCACCCCTCAAACCTTTTCTTCTCTAGCAACCACTAGATTGTTCTCTATATTTATGAATGTGTGTCTCTTATTGTTTGTTTAGATTCCACATGTAAGTGAAATCATGTGGTGTTTGTCTTTGACCTTTTTCCCTTAGCATAATACTCTTTAGGTTCATCCATATCTTTGCAGATGGCAAGATTTCACTGGCATTATTATGATGTTTTGTAAGGTGTTCTCTGACTAGATGGCATGATTTTTTCTTTGTTTTTTTTTTTTGTGATTGCCTCACAGATGCTTCCTATTCAGTTCCTGAAGGTCTGCATACTGAAAGTATAATCCAAATTCTTACATGTCAGGAGGGCAGATGTTAACGTTTTTTTAAGCTGTATTTATTTGGTAATATGACCATGTATTTGTAGATTATAGTTAGTCTGCTGGCTCTGTACCTAATAAAAGTTTAAATTTCAAACACTTGAAGAGAATTTGCAGAGAATATCTCTTTGTCTTTAGCTAATTGAAAAAACTGAAACCACAACTCTGCCACAAACCAAAGCATGTTTTTACAACCTCTAAATACTATGGTGGTTATTTGGGGGAGATGAAGGATGTGAGAGTATTTCATTGGGAAATTGTAGAGTGACAACAAATACTAGTTAAAGGTGAGCCTGGTGGTGGGTATTAAGGAGGGCACGTATTGCATGGAGCACTGGGTATGGTGCATAAACAATGAATCTTGGATCACTGAAAAAAAATATTGGTTATTGTTGAATCTCTACTTCTGGTATCTTGGCTTTGTGAATGGGAGCAATGTTAGTATGATAATCAGCTTCTGAATGCAAGTTTAGCTAGGAAGACAGCAGAGGAGATAGGAGAGATGTTATAAGGTAATGGAGAAACTTCAGAGCAGTACAGCATGGATGGTGACTTTGAAAACAACAGCTGCTGACGTGAACTTGGCAGAAGTTTGTGAGTAATGGTGGGTGACTCATTGCAAGCAATGGAGTCTTGCAGCTTTTGAGGTGAACAGGCAGAGGGGAGAGCGAGATGGTGGCCACCCAGGGGCTAAGTATTTTTGTCCTGAATGTGAAAATGTCTGGTCCCCTGTTAAATTTTGCAGCTGCATCATTCACATGAATTGTAGCATTGTTTCCACCAGAAAACCCTAAAAACACAAACAACCCATATTTTCTAAAGTGTCTGTTCTCAATCTGAGATGATTATCCCAGAGTAGGAGGTAAGTGGGTGGTGGGACATATTACATC
Organism: Ailurus styani; assembly: GCA_002007465.1. Classification (NCBI taxonomy): domain Eukaryota; kingdom Metazoa; phylum Chordata; class Mammalia; order Carnivora; family Ailuridae; genus Ailurus; species Ailurus styani. The sequence continues at coordinate 1,507,882 of LNAC01000235.1, forward strand.
ACCTTTTTTTTTTTTAAATTTTAAATTATACATAGCTGCCTTTCACCCCTACTCCTGGAGAAGCTGTCATTCTGATATACCTAGTCCTATAAAAAGGGCTTGCTTGAATCTTCATGTGAAAAGGGGTGGTTGTGTGCAGTTTGAAAAAATTGCTTGGGTCATTCTGGCCTTGTTCCCTGCCACTGGGAATCACTGTTTCAGAGCAAATACTGTATATCTAAAGAAACCATGCTTCATTTCTGAGATGGCCTCAGAACCAACCTCTGCTTGGTTCTGGATCTTGACTCTTTGAGGGAGACAGCCCTGTTAGAGTCTTTATTTTCTTCTCTGAGAATTCATTTACTGTCAATAGTGTGTTTTGGGGCAGAGTTAGAGTTACCTAGTTACCTAGTCTGAGAAGCTTCTCTGGAAAAGCCTAGCTCCCTGCTTTAGAAGGGAAGTGGGGAGAAGGTATAACTACACTTAACTGGTATAACTTAAAGGGTAAACCTTCATCTCCCACTTATGTGCTTCCTAGTATATGTTCATTTTCCATATCTGTAGTTTTAGGCATGATGTGTTTTTTGTTTGTTTGTTTGTTTGTTTGTTTTTACTCAGTTTTGCTTCAGAATAAGAGACTGTCTAACACAAAACCACATAGGAAGTAGAAAATTATGGAAAGGACTTTAATGTTGAAAATGTGGCCCTGTGCAGTAGGGTGCTGTATTTTTAAGTAGCTCTTAGTACAGAGAACACTTAAAAAAATTCAATGCTATTTCTTACTTATTCCTTTAAGCCTTTGAATAAAGTCTTTGTAGAGTTTTTGGAGTACATCGGGAAAAGCAGGAGCTGAAAATAGCTTTAAGAATGAACCAATAAAAATATTGATTGTTGTTTGGTAGCTGTCTTAAAGTTAATTCTCTACTGAAGGAAGTTTTAATTCATAATTTTTTAAGCAAATAAACATTCTTGACTCTTATATAATGATATTCCTTCTAGGGCAAGTTGCTTTTGCTTCCATTTTGAGCATTGAAAAGCCTTCTATGATAGTTTTGCCAATTCTCAATATCATATTTCCTCTACGTTGTAAACTTTTAAGTTCTTAAACTAGAAGCAGATGTAAATCTTAACTTGCTGTACATGTGGACATTCAATGTTACGTGGTCAGAAAGTTTGCTTAGGTTGCATATATCTACATAATTTCCTTTGTCCTACTATTTTCTTTATGAAAGGATGGTGAGAAATAGCATTATGAGAGTATGTCTTATACTATAAAATGTTTCCCAGTCCTCTGCCAGACCTGAATGTTCTTTCATCTTTGGTTCCTAGACTTACTAGCTGTTTTTCTCAGGCCAAGTGTAACTCGTCTCTGTCTACACACACACACACACACACACACACACACACGCACGCACGCACGCACATGCCACAGGGAGTAGAGTGCACCATGCTATTTTCCCACTCCAGCTGTGGGCTCACCCACTGGAGGCAGTGTCTTGTACTAATTTATTTGTAAGTCCCCTTTAAAAACTCTCAGGGGATGCAGAAACAGGACTTATATCCACTTTTAGTTTGCAAATCCTGGAAGAATGAGATGCCTCAGCGTGTTGACTCTTGGGGTATGGAGGAATGAGCAAGGAGAGCATCTATGGTTGATGATGGAGGTTACATTAATGTTTGAGTGCCTGGGTTTCATTGCTTCATGTACCTTCTATGGAATCAATGCTCCCCACATTTCTTTCCTGCTAAAGTTTTCTCTCTAACTCTAGACTCTAATATGCCAATTTGATATCTTCACTTGTATGTCTGATATCTTAAAAGCAACATGTGTGAAGACGAAGCTCTTGATCTTCCTACTACCCCCAGACTGGTTGCACCTGCAGCCACCCCATCTCAATTAGGGGAGACCCTATCCTTCCAGTTGCTCAAACCAAGAAAATTGAAGTCATTCCGATTTTCTTTGATGTGCCACAAGCATTCTGTCAACAAATCTTGTTGGCATTATCTTTAAAATAAACCCAGAACCCCGCCGCTTCTCATCTCATCCTGCTCCTACTTCCACTGTTGCTGCTGTGCTCTGAGCCCCTGTCACCCCCTACTACGTTACTCTCCTAAATAGTTAACCCTTTTTCATCTTTGCCCACGTTGACTATTCTCAACCAGCAGCCAAAGTGATCCTTTGAAAATGTAAGTTGGATTGTGTCACGCTTCTGCAGTGCCTCCCTGTTGCACTCAGGGTAAAAGCCAAAGTCCTTCCAGTGTCCTACAGCCCTTCATGACCTGCACTCTCCCCACTGTCCCCCAGCCCCAACCCTGATCTCACAGTTCCAGAACACGCCAAGTTCATACAGGCCTTTGCTCTAGCTCTTCATTTCTTCTGGACGTTCTCTCACCTCCTGGTCCTGGTTCCAATCTCAGTTCTCAGTTGGGCTATTGATGATCTGATGACCCTCTTGACTAGTGCAAGTTGTATCACTCCATACTCTTGCTTCTCTTTACCTTGCCCGCTTTTTTCCATCCATCGCTCTTATTTTCTAATGTGCTTCTTACTTCATTGGCTTGTTCTGTGTATTGTCTCTTTCCTCTCTCCCCTCTTCCTTGCTAGAATCCAAGCTCTGTGAGGATAGGAGTCTTTTTTTGTTCATTGTTCACATGTATCCCAAGTACCTAGAACAGTGCTTGGTACAGAGTTGGTACTCAAGTAATATGTACTGAATGAATTCTTGAGAGATAATGTTTTAAAAGTGAACGATCCTTTCAAAATTGGTCAGGAAAGGAAGAGGTGTGAAAAGAAATGGCAGCAGTAAATAATGATGTTTGCCTGTTCTTTGTGTGATACAAGTATGATTTCTTTAGGTTTAATTTGGTAGCCTGATTCTTTTATTTAATAGCTTTATCGAGGTATATAATTTACATGCCATAAAATTCAACTATTATAATTGTACAATTCAGTGATTTTTAGTACATTTCTGGGGTTGTGCAGCTATCTCCTCAAAAAGTTCCCTTTTGTCCATTAGCAGTTAATCCCCCCTCCCTGCCATGGTACCTTGATTTTATTTGTTAATTTTTTTGTCCCCAAGCCTCAAAAGAATAATGTATACAGCAATACTAATATAGCCTATGCTCTTAAAAACTGTGTTTAAATATGAAGTTAAGTGTCATTGCTTAATGTAGGAAATGGTATTGAACATTAATGGAAAAAATGAGCTTGAAGAGTCAGACTGGCTTCAGTCTCACCCAGCTCTCCTGTTTAGTTACCCAAATTATTATTTTTTTTGCCTTCATCTTTTCATCTGTTAAATGGGGGATAATAATAGTAATGAGTTCACAGAGTTGTTGTGAAGATTAAGCAAATAATACAGATAAATGACTTAGCACTGTGGCTGCTGTACAGTGAATACTCAATAAATTCTAGCTAACATGATTAATCTCTTGTTACAAGAGTAGGTCTGAAATATGTGGGGTAGATAACCTGGCAGGTGGAGAGCAAAATTCAAATCAGATTCTGAGTTCCTAAAGTTTGTGTAAAATATGATTCTGTTCCTGTCTTGTAATATGTTTGTAAATAATATATGACTACAACAGATTGTTAAAAGCAGGTTAATTTCCAACGCAGAGAATCATTTCTCAGCATTTTTATTTCCAGTTGTCTGCTGAATCACTTTTACTAATTTTCTGTGCTCATCTTTGACAGAGCTTTGACCCAGTGGAGATTACCCACTTTTTTAGTTAAAATCATAGTGACCATCAGAAAATGTTCTGAATTGTGTCTTAACCTTACATTTGGATATACTGTGAGATTTCCTCTAAACAAGTTTGGGAGATTCATTGTATCTCTTGTAGCCTGATAAGCCTGAACTAAATTATTTGTAATAAGGTCTTTTCTGTTTTTGGTTTTTTTTTTTTGTTCTTTTCTTTTATGTACAGATGCACAAAGCAGGGTCATCAGAAGCCTCTCGATTCAAAAGATGATAATACTGAAAAACACTGCCCGGTGACAGTGAATCCTTGGCATATGAAGAAAGCTTTTAAAGTCATGAACGAATTAAGAAGGTATTGTTACGTTAATGTACATGTAACCGTGGATCTCTTCCCTTAATTTTTTACTTGTTTATGGTGAATATACTCTTCATGCCTCATTGTTGCTTTGTGTGATACAGAGAACATTAAAAGCTTTTTCTGCATGTTTTTTATCAGAACCATAAATAGTACAAGACTGCTCTGTCCAATATGGTAGCCACTAGCTACATGTGGCTAGTCTGAATTGAAATGTTCTGTAAGTGGAAAATATATAATGGATTTCCAAGATTTAATACAAAATAGAAAGTAAAATGTTTTATTAGTAAGCTTTAAGAACATTGATTATGTTTTGAAATGATACCATATAGGATATTTTGGGTTAAATAGAATATTTTATTGAAATTATTTTCACTTGTTTCTTTTTTTATGTGACCAGTACAAGATTTTGACATTGCACTTAGATATTATACCATATCTATATCTGTCTATACATATCTATCTATCTATCTATCTCTATTTCTACTGGACAGCACTGGTCTGGGGTTTCTAAGTTACCACAAAGAATATAGAAAGAAGACTGTCAGAGGCACACCTGGGTGGCTCAGTCGGTTAAGCATCTGCCTTCAGCTCAGGTCATGATCTCGGGTTGCTGGGATCAAGGCCCACATCAGGCTCTCTGTTCAGCAGGGAGTCTGCTTCTCCCTCTCACTCTCCCTCTGTGCGCACGCTCTCTCTCAAATAAATCAATAAAATCTTAAGGGAAAAAAAAGAAAACTTTCAGAGAAAAATGTGACTCTGGTGGTGGTAGAGGTCATGATGGTAGGAATTTTGAGGATTAGTGACATGTCCCTTGCTAAGGTAATTTCTCAAGTATGTTGAGAGTCACTGATTTGAAAGGAGTGACTTTAAAAGTTGATGGAGAGACGCCTGGGGTGGTTCAGTCAGTTAAACATCTGACTCTTGGTTTTAGTTCACGTCATGATCTTAGTGCTGTGGGATCGAGCTCCATTCTATGGTGGGTAGAGAACCTGCTTAACATTCTCTCCCTTTCTCTGTTCCCCACCCCCAAAATTGATTGAACCACAAGTAATTTTTTTTTAATTAAAAGACTAATGTATGTAGTAACAGTCTTGGTTTTCTTAGCTGTTTGTGAAAGACATGTATTTTTTTAATCCCATCATTCTCTTTGTGAAAGTACATATATTTAAAAGTTTAGGCTACGAAGAAGGGAATGACTTATACTTTCCTTCAGTCTGTTTGTGCTATGTCTTCCTAAAAGCCCACACTTTAGGTCCATCATTTGTTTCTTCTTTACTTAAAGATTCAGTAAATATTTATCTTTTGGGTGCCGGAGATGCAATGGTGAGCAAAAACAGACATGTAGCTTATGGTTGAATGCAGGAAGCAGGCATTAATCAGAGAATTACATAATTTACATAAATTTTAATGGTAGTAAGTGCTACAAAGGAGGGCTGTTCTGAATGTGGATTCCAGTAGTCAGGAAAGGCTTCCTTGGGAAGATAGAAATAATTGTGCTGAGATCTAAAGCAAAATAGAGGTAAAGAAATGAAGCCAGGATGGGGGTGGGAGAGATTAGAGAACAGGGTTCCAGGCACAGGAAATGGCAGTGCCCCAGTCTGGTGGTGGGAGGGAGCTGGCCTCATGGGAGGAACCGAGGGGCAACTGGGGAGTAGCCAGGGGGTCACGGCAAGAGAGAAGCCTGAGTGGTCAGGTGAGGGTCAGCGTACTTAGGGCCTTCTACATTTTGGTCTTTATCAGGAATCATCATGGGAGGAACCCATTGGAGAGTTTTAAAGAGGGTAGTGATATGATCAGATCTTCGTTTTGAAAAGAACATATTTGCTTCCAGGTGGAAAGTAGATTGGAGAGAGACAAGGAAGTTAAATTGACTGTTACATATCTGACTTGCTTCCTTATCCTGCTCTGACAGCATTTTTATTTTTAGTTATTTATTTTTAAAGATTTTATTCATTTATTTGAGAGGGAGTGTGCATGCATGCGTGCAAGTGGGGGAGGGTGGGAAGCCGCAGAGCGGGAGGAAGAGGGACAAGCAGACTTCCAGCTAAGCACAGAGACCCACGCTGGCCAATCCCAGGACCCTGAGATCATGACCTGAGCTGAAACCAAGAGTCTGATGCTTAATTGTGCCACCCATGCATCCCTATTTTTTATTTTTCTTTTTACTAATAATTATTTTTTCCTAAATATTTATTTAGATTCTAGTTAACATATAGTGTAATGATAGCATTTTTAATAAGTGTGTTTTCATTTTAGTCTTTGGGTGAATATATATTTGGGATAATCCAGCAGGTCTGGCTGTGCTGTTTTAGTTTTTTAATTCCATTGTAACAGTCATTAAAGGTAAATTGTACTGGCTACTAAATAGAACTGCAAGAAAAGTAAGAAAAAACAGTCTGGTCATTTTAAGATTGAGATTTTTAGTGGCTCTTCTTTTTCTTTGAAAAGTCTAGAGAGACTGACTATTTCTAGGCCTGTTCACATTCCTCCCCTGCCTGTGGGGCGTGGGAGCTGAAGCCTTCCACGGGTGTGATAGGTCTCTGTTGACCCAGGCATGACTCACTAAACTGCAGGGCAGGTGATCCCTTCCCCTGAGGGGGATGACGCAGGTTTGGGGATAAACTCTTTGGCCTCGGGCCAGCTGTTTCACTTCTTTGAGGCTGAGCTATGAAATGTGGGGAGTGGACAGGGTGGAATGTAAGGTTTGTTGCTACTCTGACATTCTCTGAGCTCGTGAGCTTTTTTCCTACTTACCTGCACCTTGTCCTGGGATTATTTAGTGCTAGCCTTCCTGTACTTATTTATCCCATTTTGGTTGTGAACTGTATGGTTTTGAAATAGTACCTTGTTCTTTGTGTCACACCATTTTGGGAGCTAATGTGTCAACAGGCTGGTAGTTGATTTTCAGGACAAAGGGTGACCTTTGAATAGCCGGAGGGTGTTAGCTGCCAGCTCTGTGACCATGTGATTGTTTTAATAAAGTCACTAGCGCGTAGTGTTTTAAAAAATAAACTCTCTTTGGGATTCATCAGAACCCTTTTTTTGGTTTGTTTTTAATGTCATTCACTTCTCTCTTACCCCTTACAGCCCACTGAGTAATTAAAAAAAAAAAAAAGTCTCTAAAGAGGCCTACTCCTTAAACAGCTGGACATCTTTTATTTCCTCCCATTGTATCAGCTTCCTGCTGCCAGGAAGGGGTAGCCGAGAGTGGTTTCCTGACTTCGGGGACTGGACGTCTTCCTTGTTGTTACCACTCTGCCCTTGGGCCCTCACCTCTACCTGGTAGAATAACAGTGGTATAGTAGGGAATATGTTTATGAACCTTTGGCTGATGGAAGTGGTTGATTTTTGGTTTTGTTTTCTTTTTTTAGACAGGAGTCCCAGATATAGCTCCTTGTCCCAGCCCAATATGAACTTGAATAACTTAAAATTGCTTGGTTTAAAAACCCTGCAGTCACTTCTAAACAGTGTATTCAACAAGTATTTGTAAGCAGCTGGTTTTCCTTTGAAATCAGCTCGCCTGCCCAAAAGGCTGTGCGGGAGCCAGAAACGGTATCAGACTTGGCCCATTCCCTGCGAGTGTCTGGATTGCTGCAGGAGATGTCCAGGGAAGAGGAGGAGGTGGTGGAAAAGATTGTGGGCTGCAGAGGATTTTTCACAGGAGAAACCTCCAACGGCCCACAGAAGTGGTTTCTGCTGGGCCTGTTGGTGCGCAGTAGGATTCATACAAAAGACAGGAGAGAAAAGGAGTTCCTGGCCTGGATAATTGCATGAGTGAGGGAGCAGACAAACAGAACTTGTTAGGATAAAGTGAACCAAGAGTTCTTGCTGGGGAGTCTGTGCAGACGAGGCTAGGAAGTGGGAGAAGGACAGATTTGTGCAGGCTTAAATTGCATGATGAATTTGGACTTAATCATGTGGGCATTGGGAATCAGGGAAGGTTTCTGTAAAGGGGAGCAGCACTGTAAGATTAATGATGCTGGAGGACCAGCCTGGCAGGGTGGTGAGAGGATGGGTCTCTTAGCACACATATCTGGCAGGCAAGTCGGCTCCTCAAACTTCCCTAGCATGAATTGGCGGGGTAGGAGCTTTTCAGAGCAGTAACATTTTCAAAATCAAATCAATAGGTCTTTACAGAGTGCTTATTATGTGCAACACACTGTATTGGGTCTGCGGAGGAGACAAGCAGACTAAAACTTAGACATGTTTTATTGAGAACATTATGCTGTGTGGGCTTTTTGAGATGACCAAAAAAGGGAAATGTCAAGAGGTAGCATTTTGCCTTCACAATAAATTTTAAACAGAAAAACTTCAGTTTTGTAGGTTATGGGATAAGCCTGTATTTGACCTTTAAAAATTTCAAATACTATTAGTTGGGGCCAACCTGTTCCTTGTTTAGAAGGAAGATAATTTTGACCCTTAAGTTATATTTAGGAGTTGAAAGTTCTTAGTAAGGATAAATCATATGAAGCCATTCAAATGCTCCCCTATACATCCCATATAAGTCACAGATATTTATTGGTTCAGTGATAACAGCAGTTTTTACATTTCCAAAGATAGTTTAAACAGAAATGCCTGAAGCTCTCTCTTAAAGGAGCCTTTACTGTATTTTTCCTCCAGGACTTTTTTTTTTTTTTTTAAGATTTTATTTATTTACTTGAGAGAGAATGGGAGAGAGAGAGCATGAGATGGGGAAAGATCAGAGGGAGAAGCAGACTCCCCACCCGGAGGGACCCCAACGTGGGACTCGATCCTAGGACTCCAGGATCATCACTTGAGCCAAAGGCAGTTGCTTAACCAACTGAGCCACCCAGGCGCCCTCCTCTAGGACGTTTAGACATTGTGGATCCAGATCACTAGTAGGATTAAATTATCTGTTGTGCAGCTATGAAAGATTTGAGTTGTGGCTCTTTATTTGTATTCTTGTTGCTTACATGGCAAGTGACTTAAAGAACAAGCTTAAGTGAGTCTTTGTCTTCATAGCTTTATACTACTGTTTTTAAAAGAGATTTTAGGAAATTACATACGATGTGAAATTTTTTTATTGCTGTAATATCTAATTTTTTCTATGGTAAAAGATTGTGAAGTTCCTTTATTTTCATGTTGTACTAGAGTAGAATATAAAATATTCCTTGAAAGAGTAGTTGGGAAGAGCCCCCAAATCAAGTAGATTCATTTATTTAGAAAATTTAAGATACAGTTTGATGCTTTTAGTCTCAGTTTAACTGGTAATCTTCTGCAGTGTTTCTTAAGCACACGCATGTGATTGATCTCTTTTTAAGTGGTGTTTATTTTTTTGTGCATTTTTTAAAGGATTCTATTTATTTATTTGACAGAGACAGAGAGAGAGAGCACACAAGTAGGCAGAGCAGCAGGCAGAGAGAGAGGGAGAAGCAGACTGTCCACGGAGCATGGAGCCTGACGTGGGGCTCGATCCCAAGACCCTGGATCATGAGCAGAGCCTAAGGCAGCCGCTTAATCAACTGAGCCACCCAGGCTCCCCTTAAGCGGCGTTTATTGAGGATGGATAAAATCATTGAACATTTCAAAGTATATGAATAGTGGATAACAGTGAAGTAGTTTACCAACCCAACTTGTTTCTTTTCCCTTTCTCTGTGTTGTTGAATACCTACCACACATGAGATAGTATTCTGTTTCAAAGTTTGCTTTCACTAGGCCCTCTTAAATCAGAAAATCAGAAGCTCTTACTCTGGCTTTTTTCCTTTAAATTATTATAGTTAAGAGTACCTCATGATTTATTTCACCAATTTAAAAAAAATCTTTTAATGAGGAAGTTTCCTCTGTATACATCCTACATTTTCTATCACATAGGATTTTCATCTGTATGTTCAGAAACTCCTCTCTGTATTTTCCCCCTGAAATCCCTCATCTTCCTCATTTCTCTGTTCTTCCTCTCCCCACCAGCTTTCCTCTGTCCCTAATATCTTCTTTCACTTTATTTGTAGTTATTCTTTCCATCTTCTCTCAACTGTGACCAAGTACTTCTTGCAGATCATCAGATCTGGAGATGTTACCTTCCCTTCTCTGAGGTGTTTGGTGACACACTTTCCCCTGTGTCTTCCTGTGGCTCTGTCTTGTCATTTTTCACGTCGTTCTGCTGTCTCAGTTTGATTTGAAAAGAATAATATTCTCTATTCTGGGACCATTTGGTAGTTTCAGGCGGTTTCTAAGTCATTGACAATAGTAGTTTTCCCCTAACTTTCCAAATTGATTGTCACCACTTCCTGCTTCCTGTTTGAAAATCTCAGCAGGTGCTGTGCTCTTTTTCAGGACTTTTACTATGATGGTAAATCTTATTAAACCCAACATGTAGGTTTTTCCCTGTGCTTAACTGCCACAGAAATTCAAATTCCTATCAAAATCAAACCACCATGGTTTTAGAAGAAAAAGAAGGAAGACAGTGGTGGCACTTGTCATGGAGTTCTGTTGCCTTTCGAGATTATTGATGTTATAGTCAGATTGTATCTCCCTTGTCTGTTGAATAAAATCGTCAGTTACAGGAGGTATGCTTAAATATGATGAAGTCAGCAATCAGGAAGCCTTTCACCTTTAAACCAGCTCATCTCATCCCACCTCCCTTCGTGCCATGGACAGTACTCTGCGATGCAGCCATGTCCTGAACAGCAACTCCACGACTGGCTCACCCTCTGGTTCCTAGCCAGTTTTTAATTTGCTTGGCTTCTTTCCTTGCCTTGATTTCTGACCCTTTGCCTCATTTCTTTTTATGTCTTGCTGTTGTTTCTTTATCCTAACACCTGATGCTCTTCCAGAGATGACTGTGGGCACCTTCCTGGGCTTTAGTTTGTGGTTTGCCCATGGACTCTGGCTAACAGATCATCTCACCAGCCTGCTGCTTCAGCTGTTCCTCTGATTCCACTCCATGTGGCAGGAGTGCCTCCATGTTTTCCCTGGCATTCGAGGGAGACAGATGGACAGATGCCATGTGATCGCCTCACCACCCCCACTTCCAGTAGAAAGTAAATTCTTATTTCATGTGACTACTCATTATTTTTGACCTTTCAGAGCTGGATGGCCTGTTTTACTTTGAAAAGATAGATGCATAGCAGTGATAGGTTTTTCCAGTCTTAGGAATTGGTCAGTTTATATCAGAAAACTATAGGATGTCTTGGTATGTTCGACCCTGTTTCATTAGTTTTCAAAAGAGTATCTTTCCCGAGAAGGACCAATTTGCATTATGTTGTTTCATTTAGGAAATGGAGTGCCTTTCATTTTTCTGGGCAATTTGAGTTTTACGTAAGGCCTGTATAATGTTTGGTCTTCTCTACATTTGAGCTTAGAGGCAACTTCCTTTGCAAAGCTTCCTTAAGACTGGGCTTGGCCTCTATTGTGTGTTCCCAAACAGCCCATGCCTGCTGCACCTTAAAAGTTATCGGTTCATTTTTGTAATTACCTGTTAGCTTGTGTGTTTGTCCCCATTTGACTGTAAACTCCTTGCTATTCATGGACATTGTCTTGCTATTGTAAATGAGCATAGTGCGTGCTCGCTTCAGCAGTATATACAGTAAATAAGCATAGTGCTTGGCGCACAGTAACCACTCTCGATATTTGACGAATGAATGAATACATGCAAATTTTGCTAAATAGCAACTTTATTTGTCTTGTTATTCTGGAAGACTTTCCCTTCTACAGTTCATTCCCTCATTAGATTTCAGGTAATAGGAATATAAACTCAGAAACTCACCGTGTAAACTCTGGGTATGTGCTGCTAAACAACTTGCTCTTTTATTTATTGCCACACTTTTCATTTGTAGCTCACTCCTCCTCGCCCAAAAGTTATTCTGCTTATGCACATGCACATTTGGAAAGAGGTAAGGGCCGGACTCTGTTAGACACACACTGGCTGAAAGAAGTTTGGTCAGATCTCTCTTGTCTTTGAGTGCTGTTTTAAAATGTGGTATTGCTGGAGACAAAAAGATAAAAAAAATGAAACACTAGAACTAAATATGTTATTGTTTTGGAATTTGACCCTTAGTTTCTGTGTGACCTAGCCTAGGGTGTGGTTGCATGCTAATTGGACAGTGTGTTTACCTTATTAGTTAACTAACATCAGCTAATAAGCCAGGAAGGCCAAGCTAATTATGTGACAACCAACAGGTGTTATGCTAGATGGTTTTGATCAATGAGTAATTGTAATTGAAGCTAAATGTAATTAATTATGTGATTTGGGGGTGTTCAAGTATAATTCCACTTAAGTTCCATCTTGAAATTAGAGCAGAAAGAAGGATTACTACTGACAGAAGGAAAAGTAGGTGTAAAGATGTACTTGACTCATGTTTGAGTTGTGTCTAGATGCCCTAGTCATTTTAGGAACACCTGGATGGCCCCATTCTTCAGATGCTGTGTGCAACTCTGCCAACCTCAACCCCTCCCTCTCCTGCTTTTTTTTTTTTTAAGATTTTATTTATTTATTTGAAAGATAGGAGAGCGAGCCAGAGAGAAAGCATGAGCGGAGTGGAGGGGCAGAGAGAGAGAGAGAGAAGCAGGCTCCCCGCTGAGCAGGGAGATGGATTCCGGGCTCAATCCCAGGACCCCAGGATCATGACCTGAGCTGAAGGCAGACGCTTAACCGACTGAGCCACCCAGGCGCCTGCTCTTTGTTCTCCTGCTCTTTGCTCGCCCTTTTCTCTCTCTGCTTTTCTTCTTCTGGGGTTCCTCAGGGTTCTGTGCTGCTTCAGGTCTCTATAGCACACACTGTTCTCTGTTAGGAGTTCTCTTGCTCCTTCTCCATCCCGCTAATGTTTATTTGTGTTTAGAACTCAGCTTAAGGTCAGTAGCTGAGGGCAGACTCTAACCGCTCCTCTGATTTAGACCCTCCCACAGCACCTTTACAATAAGGTTTTACACTTGATCCTCTAATTTTGGCATCGTCAGTCCTCTCTGCTATACAACTTAAGGGCAGAGATGATCTTGCAGTGGTTTGTTGAATTTGATTTTTCTAAATATTCTTGTAGAGGTAGTGCTTAAAACCCACTAAAATTAGGCCTTTTATAAATTATATATAGAACTTTAAAAAATGTTTCTAGTATATAGTATGTCAACTAATAAATTGATTTATACTTTTTTAAAAAAAGATTTTATTTATTTGTCAGAGAGGGGCAGGGAGAGCGTCAGGCAGAGGGAGAGGCAGGCTCCCCACTGAGCAAGGAGCCCAATGTGGGACTTGATCCCAGGACCCCAGGATCATGATCTCAGCCGAAGGCAGATGCTTAGCTGACTGGGCCACCTGGGAGTCCCTGATTTATATTTCTTATTCCCTGTTTTATTCAGGCTTTACCAAGTCTTGAAACAACACAGTTTTAGGTGGTTTCGTGTAGTGGCTAAAAGGCTTTGGAGCCAGACTCCATGGATTTGAATTCTGACATTGCCACTACTGGGGACTTATGGCTGGTTGTTCATCTTTAACCTTGACTTCCCCAGCTATACATTTTGGGAGTAAAAATCATAATAATACCCACCTCTTTAGGATTGTGGTGGGGTCTAAATGAGAGAGTACGTGTAGGTAAAGCTCCTGCATAGCATTCTCCTGAAAACACCACTGACTTTCCCGTGGTTACTTGTGAACCCATGGAATTCATAGACTTGTGAGTGGTTTTATATTCTCCGAGCAGCCAGTAGACTTTGTCAGTTTTCCTCAGTGGAGGACTCACAAATGGGTGACCTTAGGCCTCCTTTGATGACTCTAATTTGGGACCTGCCTGCTGTCTCATACAGCATCGTGAGCCATTACAGTGACACCCATGAGCCATACTTCAGTCTAAAGGGCATAGCCAACTCATCTGTAGTGAGGCCTGGAACACATCACTAGTGCTGTGGGACTCCTTTTTCTTAGTTTCTCTTGGACTGGAGGGGAAAATAGATGCCAGTAGGATCTCCAAAAACTTGTGAACTCCACAGAAACAAGTTTGTAAGTGGTGCAGAAAAATGGAAAACTTCAAGGGCTTGGTGAAGCTTGCTTGTGAACTCTTAGAAAATTACTGAAGCAGACAGGCCACCCACCCTTGTAGGAAACAGAATAGTGGAGGAGGGGGCCAAGTGTGACCTATGTGTACTATACACATAATTTATACACATAAATATTTTACACACAAATTAAACACATAAATTTATACACATAAATTCAGTGCTTGGGTATTTGAGGTGTGGAACGGACTTTTGGGTTCACCACACCTGTTTTAGTAATTAATGACATGACTACTTGTAAGGCTGGTTTTAGAGTTGGAACCCTCTTGCTAGTTCTGGAAGAAGCATCAACACCACTTTTTGCCAAAAAGATACTCTGTGACATTCTTACTTAGCTGGAGAGTCTCATCTAGCAGCTTGTGTAGAATGTAAAAAGTGTTCACCACATGGTTTTGAATGACTTAAAATGGATCATTCAGAATTGGAGGTATAATTATGTTTGCTGAATAATGGTTTGTTTTAAGGTAACAAAATGCTTTTTAATTTTGTATATGGTAATGTTTTTTAGCCTTGAGGAATGAGATAGCTTGCATTGGTAAAATGTTCTGATTAAGTTAAGCTTCAGATGTCTTACATGCCTTTTAAATAGCAGGTGTAATTGAATTTAAGTTTACCTTTGCTTGATGACCAGCATCATTTTAAGTATTTTTTTTTTTTGGTACTTTGACCCAATTTGGTTTTCTACATGTTTTATTTTGTCATCATCTTAATGTCAGACTGCCATCTACCACTTCTGGTGATGTTCTTAATTCAAACAACCTCCCCTTTTACAGTCCATTGATGGTTTGCTGCCAGTAATTTACTTTAGGTTGAGAAATCAGTAATCAAATTTCTCTGTTAAACAAAGGCAAGATTCTGAGTGAGAGCCCAACACATACTGGGCATTTGTCATGACTATTTTCTGTGTGTTTCATGTTTAGGAATTCTCTTTTAAAAGATGGCAGTTTTATTTATTTTTTTTAAAGATTTATTTATTTTAGAGAGAGCACGCACGCATGAGTGGGAGGGGCAGAGGGAGAGGGAGAGAGACTCTGAAGCAGACTCTGCTGAGTGCAGAGCCCAGAGGTGGGGGATCAATCCCAGGACCCTGAGATCAGGCCCTGAGCCGAAACCAAGAGTCAGCTGCTTAACCGATGTGCTAGCCAGGTGCCCCAAAGGATGGCAGTTTTAAAAGTTAGCATCAGCTTCAGAAGAGTGGGCTTTTATTGTAATACAGTTGCACAGGATGTTCAATACATTTATTATTGGTATCATTAAAATTTTTTTCTCTCTCTGCTTTGTAAACAGTCAAAATTTGCTGTGTGATGTCACAATTGTGGCTGAAGACATGGAAATCTCTGCTCATCGAGTGGTGCTGGCTGCCTGTAGTCCTTACTTTCATGCTATGTTTACAGGTATGAAATGTCTTAGTTATGGGTGTTTTTTAAATGTATACAGATCTGGGCTTTTCTCTTGATATTTTCATTTCTTTTCAACATTTTACTGTTATGAAATTCAGTATCGTAATGAAAGTAAATGCTCTTGCTTTGTTTCAAATTCCTCTTCCTCACTGTTTTTCATTTTTGTAATCATGTTGTGTGTGTATGTGTACATTGCATTCACATACTCACAATTTTATGCTCAGTTTTCCCCCTTTATATTTATGTTTACACATACTGACTCAGTTTACTTTCCTGCTCTTTATAAAACTTTTGGCACTTTGTTATTTTGGCAAAAGAAAAGTTTTTAATTTTTTACTGTTTACTTTTTACTGTTTACATTTTTACTATTTACGTGTTTTCAAGTGATTTTCACATATGCTTCACTTATTTTTTATCATGAACAAAGAAATGTTTATTTATGTCCTTTGACTTGGATACATAAAAAAATAGGGTGGACACTAAGGTAACTATAAAAATATATAAAGTGATTTCAGTACTTCTGGAAAAAAGTAATTTATGCCTGCAATACTTGAAGTCCTTAACCTCGTTCTTTTTTCTTCTTAAATTTTGTTTATTTGAGAGAGCATGCCTGTGAGTGCATGAGCAGGGGGAGGGGCAGAAGGAGAGAGAGAGGGAGAAGCAGACTCCCTGCTGAATGTGAGCCTGATGTGGGGCTCAGCCCCAGGACCCTGAAATCATGACCTGAGCCGAAGTCAGATGCGTAACTGACTGAGCCACCCAGGTGTCTCCTTAACCTCATTCTTAAAAAAAAGAAAAAGAGGGCGCCTGGGTGGCTCAGTGGGTTAAAGCCTCTGCCTTCGGCTCAGGTCATGATCTCAGGGTCCTGGGATCGAGGCCCACATCGGGCTCTCTGCTCAGCAGGGAGCCTGCTTCCTCCTCTCTCTGCCTGCCTGTCTGCCTACTTGTGATCTCTCTCTGTCTGTCAAATAAATAAATGAAATCTTTGGAAAAAAAAAGAAAAAGAAAAAAAATTTAAACTAATTTCAGAGAATTGAAGTTATCTGTTCTGACAGTGAGCTTATAATCTTAAGAGTATTGGTAGGAGAAACAAAATACTTATAAATAGGGCGCCTGGGTGGCTCAGTGGGTTAAAGCCGCTGCCTTTGGCTCAGGTCATGATCCCAGGGTCCTGGGATCGAGGCCCACATCGGGCTCTCTGCTCAGCGGGGAGCCTGCTTCCTCCTCTCTCCTCTCTCTCTGCCTGCCTCTCTGCCTACTTATAATCTCTCTCTCTGTCAAATGAATAAATAAAATCTTTAAAAAAAAATACTTATAAATACAAACGTAGTTATACAAAAAAGCACAAATACAAAGCCATTCATACTTTAGAAATCATGAAGTATTTCTTCTGCTTAACGTTTTGCTTAGATATTTCAAGGAATACAGACCAGTGTAAAGTGTGCTTTCTGTCCCGGTGATGATATGCACACTTGAAATATGCAGTAGTGTGTGGAAGATCTCTGTGCCCAGAGCAGTGATGCTGATGGTAAGGGCCTTGATGGGTAGCACTGAGAGAAGGGGGTCTGACATTTCCTGAAACCTGATAGGTTTAAAGGGTTCACACAGATGAGGATGAGTGCAGATGGCCATGTAAAAAGGATGGGCTTAGTGTTTTAGGAGTAGAGGGGAGTCTGGAGCCCCTCACTGTTCAGCCTGTTGCAGCCTTGCTGTTCCTGAACAGAGTTAAGTAATCAGGAATGTAGGAAGGATAGCAGAGGGGCTGTGAGCCAAGTTGGAAGGGTGCCTTTAGCTGAGGCTGATTTGAAAAGCCAATACTGATGAAGTGAGACTAGTCAAATTTTTATGTTCTAGGGTTCATTTCAGTGTCGTGGTTCACATTTATTTCTCCTGGACAGCTTTCTCAACAGCGTCTCTAGGCTTCTAGAGGTGGGTTCTAGCTGGAACATGTTGGCCTAGTTTAGGAATTCCCTAGTATATAGTGCTGTCCCCTGTAAGTAGCATTCTCTCACACGACACTGCTGTTGCTACTTCCTTGTTGGAAACTATGGGAAACTCATGTCATCAATTTATGCTTTAGTTTCCCCATCTGGGAAAGGGGAATGATCATATTACCCACTTCCTAGGATTTTCTTAAAAATTAAATGAGATCATATTTGTGAATTTCTTCATGGTTTACTTGGCATGTAGAAAATACATAATTAATTTTGGCTGTAATTATGTTTATTTTTTTTTATTTTGACTGAAGAATAGCAGGCCCACAATGTTACACTAGTTTCAGGTGTACAACATAGTGGTTCAGCATCTCTGTATGTTATGCTGTGCTCACCACAACACTAGCCGCCAACTGCCACCATACAACAGTATTACAATACCATTGATTATATTCCCTGTGGTGTACCTTTTATCCCCATAACTTACTCATTCCCCAGCTTCCCTTCACTCATTTTGCCCAGCCTACCACCCTTTCCCCTCTGGTAACCACAAGTTTGTTCTCTGCATTTGTGAGTCTTTTTCTACTTGTTTGTTTGTTTTGTGTTTTTGATTCCATATATAAGTAAAATTATATGGTATATATTTTTCTCTAACTTCTTCCTTTTCTTTTAAGGTTTTATTTATTTATTTGACAGAAAGAGACACATCGAGAGAGAGGGAACACAAGCAGGGGAGTGGGAGAGGGAGAAGCAGGCTTCCCGCTGAGCAGGGAGCCTGATGTGGGGCTTGATCCCAGGAGCCTGGGATTATGCCCTGAGCCAAAGGCAGGTGCTTAAGGATTGAGCCACCCAGGCGCCCCTGTCTAACTTACTTCATTAGCATGCTACCTTCTAGGTCCATCCCTGGTGGCTCAAATGCTAAGATCTCATGCTTTTTTACAGCCGAGTAGTATTCTTTTATATATCTGTACCAAATCTTTTTTCCATTCACCTATTGATGGCCGTTTGGGTTGCTTTCATATCTTGGCTATTGTAAATAATGCTGTAATAAACATAGGGGTTGATATGTTTTTTCAAATTAATTTTTGTGTTTTTTTTTGTAAATCCAAAATATATAAAGAACTTGTACAACTCAACACCAAAAAAACCGAATAATTCCATTAAAAAATGGATAGGGGGACCTAAATAGACATTTTTCCAGAGAAGACCAGCGATGGCCAATAGACACATGAAATGATGCTCAACATCATTAATCATCAAGGAAATGAAAATCACATCTGTCAGAGTTGCTAGAATCAAAAACACAAGAAATAACAAGTATTGGCAAAGATAGAAAAAAGAGCTTTTGTGCTCTGCTGGTGGAAATGTAAGTTGGTACAGCCACTATGGAAAACAGTATGGAAGTTCCTCGAAAAACTAAAAATAAGCATCCCACATGATCCATTATTTTTCTTGTACTCTAAATTTCTAAATATCTTTATATTCTATAAGAGTAGAAGATTGAGGAAGCCTTAGCCGAGACCGTTTTTCTTAAAGATTTTATTTATTTATTTGAGAGAGAGTTAGAGATAGCCAGAGAGAGCACAAGTAGGCTCCCCACTGAGCAGGGAACCCAGTGCAGGGCTGGATCCCAGGACCCTGGGATCATGACCTAAGCCAAAGACAGACGCTTACCAACTGAGCTGCCAGATGCCCTGACTAGACTATTTTTTTTTAGACTATTTTTTGATAAATGTGTTACTTTCCACAGAGTTACAAAAATATATTATGAATTTAAAACTGCAAGATCAAGGTTAGTTTCCTTTCTCTTCAAAAGGCAGCACTTAGAGTCTCTAGTTCCCCTGAGCCTTGCATATTCAGAAACAGGAATGCTGGGTAGGGATGGAGGATCTTATTATCTCTTTGTCTTTCTTTTCTGTAAGTATTCCTGGTTACCCAGTTAACTGGTAGGTGGGTACTTCTTGCAGTCCAACCTGCTTCTGACTGAGGATATACCTTCTATATGTAGTCAAATTTCAGATGGTGTTGTACTAAGGTAAATGCAAAATAGGGACTATATTAATTTCTGATACATATAAAATGAATACCTCAGTTGTGTTTTTTTTTCCATAACTTTTTGAGGCATGTTTTACATATTATAAAATTTACCCATTTCAAGTGTCGTTAGTGGTCAGTGATTTTTAGTAAATGTATTAAGTGGTCATCACTGTAAATCAATTTTGGGACTTTTTTTTTTTTAAGATATTTATTTGTCAGAGAGAGGGAGAAAGAGCACACACAAACGGGGAGTGGCAGGCAGAGGGAGAAGCAGCTCCCTGGGGGACTCGAGGATCATGATCCCTGGGGACCTGGGGATCATGACCTGAACCGAAGGCAGGCACTTTACCGACTCAGCCACCCAGGAGTCCCAATTTTGGAACATTTTTATTCCCACATTAGTGATTTTGAATTCATCCATGTCATAATATGTATCATGAATTTGCTTTTTTATTGTTAAATAGATACAGTTGTATGGATATACCACACTTTGACTGTCCAGTCACCAGTTGATGGATATTTGGGTTGTTTCCAGTTTTTGGCTCTTATGAATAATGCTGCTATAAATATCCATGTGCAGTTGTTAGTGTGGACATTTAATTTTATTTCTCAAGGGAGTAGTTACCTAGGAGTGGAACTTCTGGTCCTATGGTAAATTTCTATTTAACTTAAAAAAGACTGCTATGCTGTTTTCTAAAGTGCACTATTTTACATTCCTATCATTAATGTATGAAGGTTTCCATTTTTCCACATCCTTGTCAACATTCATCACTTTTTTTTTTAACTTGTAATCATTTTAATGGGTGTAAAATGGCATCTCTTATAGTTTTAATTTGTACTTCCCTAACGACTGATGATGTTGGGCATCTTTTCATAAGCTTACTAGGCTTGACTTTTATGGTTCTTTAGCGGTAGATGCTAGACACCTTTCTGGCAATCTTTGTACTTTTTCTATTTTTAATCCACTGAATAGTACGTCATTTGTCAGAGATTAGGTAAGGAAGATAAGGAGATTTGGTCTAGGTGGTTTAGTGTACATACATTTATGTTTTGCTAGAATATGAGTTCTTTCTTTCTTTCTTTCTTTCTTTCTTTCTTTCTTTCTTTCTTTTGTCTGAAGCCCTATTAAACTTTATTATAAAAAAATATAGTGAAGCCATCCAGTAGACCTTTGCATGCTTCCATTGCATCATACGTTATATATATTTATTTTCTCCTGCTTCGTGGGTTATCAGAAGTGTTTGCAATGGCACAGAGCATTACCTACTCTTCTTTTGTTTCCCTGTGACTGCCTGTTAGGAAATGGGGAATATGCAGATGTCCTTTTTTGGCCCTTGTTTTTAATCTCCCATAATTGTAGGGGAATTTTTCGTTCAAATTATAGCACCTAAAAAAGAATTCTGTTACTCATAGTAATTCCAAGTATTTGGGTAGAGAAAGGAGGTGAAAAGTAATTCTGTGATAAATTCACAGGTTTTTACTCTGTGAAGTATGGGCCTATTTAGAGCAAGTCCAGGTGGTTTAACTGTTACTTGAGAAAGCATATATCAGATAAGGGTTCTTGTGCTTTTAAGTTACTTGTTACAAATGTGGCATTTAAAACGCTGTTTCTTTTACACAGATACATATAGGGCTTATTTAGTGCCACAGGCTAAAATATCTGACATCTAATGGGAAATATTGAACTTTTATTTTTACTCCTTTGTTTTGTGTGTTTTTTTTTTTTTTTTAAGATTTTATTTATTTATTTCACAGCGGGAGAGAGATCACAAGGAGGCAGAGAGGCAGGCAGAGAGAGAGAGGGGGAAGCAGGCTCCCTGCCAAGCAGAGAGCCCGATGCGGGCCTCGATCCCAGGACCCTGAGATCATGACCTGGGCCGAAAGCAGAGGCTTTAACCCACTGAGCCACCCAGGCGCCCTGTTTTGTGTTTTTTGATGATTTCTTTTGTCATATTGAACATGATTCAGTAAGTTAGAATAGGAAAAGGTAGATTATCATTTGCATGATTAAGAAGTGAAATTTTTAAAAAGTTATTTGGTTATAATTATCTAAGATTCATGCTTTCATTGACCAAGGAGTATTTATGGAACATCTTCTGTGTGCTAGATCCTAGGTTTGAGGACTTTAGAAATGAACAAGATAGATAAGTGCCTGTTCTCATGATTCTCCTTGGAAGAGGAGGAAAGGTTAGAGGGTAAATGCAAAGGAAAGATAATTTCTGATATCACTGGCTGCTGTGAAGAAAATTTAATAGAGTGTTGTGTATAAAGAGCCTAAGTTAGGATGCTTTAGTCTGCACATGACAGAAATCCACTTAAACTGGTTTAAATAGTAAGGAAATGTATTCTTTCATAACTGGGAAGTAGACTGGACACCAGGCATGGTCAGATCTGCAGCTTGAGAATTTCATCAGGGATACGCTTCCTTCTCTCTGCCCTGCTGTTTGCAGTGAAAATGTTATCCCAAGGTTGCTTTGCCTTGTGAATGCGAGATGCCTATCGGAGTGGACCCAACATCTCAAGGAAGGAGAGGGAGGGTGTGCTTTTTCTTTTTTTCTCCCTTTTAGGGTCTAGTAGACCTTTTCCAGAAGTTACTCAGACTAGACCAAAACTGGCAGGGAAATGTGGCTACAGTGTTTGCCTCAGATTAGTGGTAGAATTGGGGGATTATGTACCATGACCTTCATGGAAGATGGCTGGCAGGGGCATCTGGGTCAGCTTGCCAGAATGAAAATACCTGTGTGTCAGTAGCTTCTTTGTAACCCAGGACTAATGACAAACAAAGGGGCAATAATGATTAGATTACAAATGAACCTGAAGAGTAATGGAATAAAATTTATTTATTACATACAGCTGTAAATTTGCCATTCACTTTTTAGCATTTCAGCATAATAAAAGATTCTGCATTATGCTTTTATATTTTTCTCAGATATTTTCATATGCTAAACAATAACAAATTAGAATCATAGGATTTTTGCATTGAAATGGATCTTAGGGTTTGCTGTTTTAACCTATTTTTACTTTTTAGAACTTTAGAATGCATAAATAAACTCACCAGTTTGTGCTGGGTTTCAGGAGCCTTGATTAAAGGTCTTTGAGGTGGAAATGTTTCTATCCACAAATATGTCCATAAACTTTTGGAATTTAGAGGATTTCATTTTTACTAAAAAAAAAAGTAGAAATGGTACAGTGTTCTCTAGTGAAGTACTTAGCTTGGCCTGGAATGTATAGTAGATGTTCAATGAATGTTGACTAAAGTCCTTCATAGCTAGAAGCCCATGTTCAAGACTAATTCGGGTGTTAATTTGTTGAGTAAAGAAGCTGCATTTTAGATTGGCACATGTTTCACTTTTTATTCTTTTAGTCATTCATTTATCCAACCAGAATTTAGTATCTATAATAGGTCAGGCATTGTGGAATACAGAGATAAGATGAGAAAGACATCTTGCTCTCAGGGAGCTGAAGGATCCAGGTAGGGAGAGCTAAGTATTATTAGGATGGAATGGATTTGCAAGAGGTACCCAAGTGTACCCACAGTGAGAGCCTAACCCAGCTTTGGGCCCCCAGTAGGTAAACCTACGTGGAGAGGGTCCAGCTGACTCCCGAAGAATGGGGATTAGCTTGGGGAATGAGAACATGGCGAGACAAAGAGGACAAAGCTGATAAAGGCATCAGAGCAAGAAATCATTCACTGCATGTGGAAAACTATGGCAAGTTTCTTCTGGATATACTTTAAGGCTAGAAGTGGGAGAGAGAGGAAGCTGGATAGTGAAGCAGGGACGGGATATGGAAGGAGCTCATATGCCTGCACTAGGAGCGGCTGGAGGCTTTTGAGTACCATGGTCTGATTTGTGGAGTCGTCCTGGGGGCAAGGAAAGAATTAGGAGGTTGCTCTGCTAGTGTTGGCAAGATGTGGTAGGACCCCCGTGACATAGTGGTGGAAGGGATGGAGAGGAGAGGGGGCATCGATTTGAGATCTCTCTGAGGTTCATTCTGAAAGTTTTAGTGAATGATGGGATTTATTTATTTGTGTGAGAGAGAGAGTGCACAAGCAGGGGGGATGGCAGGCAGAGGGAGAGGCAAGCTCCCTGCCAAACAAGGAGCCCGATTGGGGGACCTGGGATCGTGACCTGAGCCGAAGGCAGATGCTTAACCAACTAAGCCACCTAGGCATCCCTACAGCTCTCTTTAGTATATGTTTTAATTCTTAGTGTTTACTGGAATTTTTAAACTTAATGCAATCTGTGGCGAGCTATTTTTTTTTTAAGATTTTATTCATTTGAGAGAGAGACAGAGCATGAGCAGGGGGAGAGGCAGAGGAAGAGGGAGAAGCAGACTCCCTGCTGAGCTGGGAGCCCTATGTGGGGCTTGATCCCAGGAACTGGAGATCATGACCTGAGCTGAAGGCAGAGGATTAACCATCTGAGCCACCCAAGCGCCCCTGTGGCAAGCTATTTGTTTCTGTTTTTATAGATTAACATGAAACATAAGGATTAAAACATTTTTATAGCAACATATGATAGAGATTGAATTTGTTGAAAGCAGATACAGTTTTCTGGGGATAGAAAGAATTCATATTAAAAATGACACATATGGAATATATGAATTAGCAAAGTATGTCTTATAGCAATACCTTAAAAACTAGAATGTTAAAAACTGCTTATCATAGGGCTGATTTTTCACTCAAATATATAAAGTCAGACTTTTTAAAACATTTTATTTATTTATTTGACAGAGAGAGAGAGAGAGAGAGGGAACACAAGCAAGGGGAGTGGGAGAGGGAGAAGCAGGCTTCCCCCTGAGCAGGGAGCCTGATGTGGGGCTCGATCCTAGGACCCTGGGATCATGACCTGAGCCGAAGGCAGATGCTTAACCAACTGAGCCCAGGCACCCCAAAGTCAGACTTGTTTTTGTCTAAGGTAGGTCATGCCTAAGTCCTGAGAGCTTAATTCACTCCTTGAGAACTGAGTACGTGGCTTTATACTTGTGTGGCCCAGGCCCTGCAGGTCTTTACACATCGCCGCAGCCCTATAGGTGAATTAGATGTGGCCTTTGTCTAAAGTCCAAGTCTACAGTCCCAAGTGTCTTTACGTTAGACACAGAAGAACTTTGAGATGATACAAATCCCATCTGTCTACAAGATCCAGAGAGAGTAGGATAAAGGAATGTGCCTTATATGCAAATGAAGAATTATATTTCTGTATTTCTGAACCTTCCCTTTTTCCTCCCTTTTTTGCTGAGGCAACACACACATAACCCAGTCCCTTGTCTTCCTGCCATATGGGCATATATACCTCTTCCTCCCTAACTATCTCCTTCCCTTGAAATACCGGTGGATGTCTCCCCCACCCCACCCTGCACCCCTCCCTGGGAGGTGGCAGGATACTTTTGAGGTATTTTAGCTCTTAGGAGAACAGCTTCTTTCTGAGATCTTGTCAGAAATAATCTCCAGGGAAGCATGCAGTTAAATGTACATCACTATTATTATTTCTCTCCTCCCAGGGTTTGTGTTTACAAAGGAATTTTGTGTAATTATGGATTCCTATAGGCTTTTCTGATAGCTTATGGTCACTGACAGTGTACCATAGCTAAAAAAGAAATGAACTTTTAAGAAATCCTGAGGATATTATCTTGTTTTTCTGACAGATGTTGGATTAAGGTAAAGGTGAGGGGGGCAGCATTGGTTTGATGCTGCTTCTTTTATCTTTGTAACCTAATGGAGCCAAACCCTTGTGTTAGATGTCTAATGCACTCAACATAATTTTTAGACTGCCTTCACCATTTTATTTTTTTTATTTTTTATTTTTTATTAACATATACTGTATTATTTTTCCCTCACCATTTTAAATTGAAGTTTTCTTTCCCCAGCATTCAACAATTTATGTTTCCCTATGTCTTGGGTCATTTTATATTGTTCACACATGTATGCTCAAACCTGTTGCTTTCTCTCCCTAAGTTCCCTTCTCTTTTCTGCTTCCCTGTTTCTACAAGAGAGATCTCATTTTTGATCCTTGAACATTCCATTAGTTCAGTGAGTAAAAGAGAGAGATCTTATAGCACTATTTATCTTATAGCACTATTTAGCAGGCAGTGAGATAGAAGAATATCTGGCTTTAGTAAGAAAGGCTGGTATGGAAGCAACTTAGGTTTGTGGGTGAAGTTACCGCAGATGGCAAAGAGGAGCAGAACTTGGGCTAGAAGATCTTTGTAACAAGCCCTTGTCATTGACTAGCCTTTTGTGATCCCTCTTTTGTCTTGCATTCCCTCAGCAGCTTCTGTAGTTTGTGTCCTAACTGTTTCCTGCATGAGGGTCATGCTGTCCCCGAGGACAGAGCCTCTGTGTCCATTGCAGGCCATCCATGCCTTTGGCAGCCACTGCTGTGCTTGTTGAATGAACGCTGCTGACCAAGTGAGTCCTTTTCAGCAGGTGCTCATTGCTATGAGCCAAAAAGAGTAACACTGTGACTCTTCTTGTCATGAGTAGAAATCCAAAAAGAAATAAGCTGCCCACGAGCTGGACCAAAACAAGCATGGACAGCATCAGATACTGAACGTAATAACTCCATAGGTATTATAGTTGGTTGGGCATGTGGCACTTTGACTGTTTTGATGTGATTTTCAGGTGCAAGTGGGTAACAGAAGTACATTTTCTGGTTTGCTCAGGTAGGCTGCTAGGGGAGGTAATGGAATGTTCTAGGCCTGCAAAAAATGGCTGATCGTGTTGCCTATGAAATACAGCAAGTGGCAAGAAAATGGCATTGGTATTTTTACAGCAGTGGCTTGCTGTAGCGTCACTCTTCCTCCTTTGTGTTTTAGGTGAGATGAGTGAGAGCCGAGCAAAGAGAGTTCGAATAAAAGAGGTAGACGGCTGGACCTTGAGGATGCTGATCGATTATGTTTACACTGCAGAAATTCAGGTTACAGAAGAAAATGTACAGGTGAGAGTAAACCCCTCATACCATTTAGCTCCTCACACATGCCAGTTTTTTAAATCAAAAGAGCGTAGCCACACCACGGATACTTTTTGTATCAAAGTAATGGAATTTATTGTTAAAACTGAGTTTCTGAGGGACATTTGGAATGATTACATCTTTGTAATGATGTTTTTGATTTCAATATCTTTTAGATTTGAATCTTTGAAGTTTGAATCTTTCAGTTCTCTGAATGACACTTCTTTGTGGAAATGCTGTCATACTCATAACTACTGTTTGATGCTGCCCACATTTCTCTATTCCCTTGAGGTTAAAATCTACAAAGGATGTTTTTGACTGTCAACAGTCTTTACTTCTTTTACTATTATAGCATCTTCTGTAATTATAGAATTTAGCTAAAATTTGGCATTGCATTTCTTACTTTCTTTAAAGAACAAAGGTTTTATGTATATGATGTAAATGAATAATACAGATATATATATATATATAATATAGAGTATATAGTGTAGAAGGTGAAAGTGCCTCTTTTAAACTGCCCTTCCTTTTTCGCCCACCTCAACCTGTACATATTGTACATATTTTACATATGATCTGTTCTCTTGCCCAGAGAGTAGCTTCTGCTATCTGCTTGGTGTAAATCCTTTCAGACCATTTTCTGTGCAATTGTATATACCCACGCACTCACCCATGCACAGTTTTCCTGATATAAGTATATTTTTACTATGCCTGTTACTCTGAAACTTGCCTTTTTCATGGTACAAATTATCTTGAAGTTCTTTACATGTCAATATATGTGGGCCCAGCCCCTTCTTTTGACTGGCATCCCAAATGTTAATCAGCATATATGATTTTTCCACTTTTATAAAAGTACTGCAGTGAATGAACATTTTTATATTTACATCCAAAGCGTCATGGAATAGATTTCTCAAATGTCATTGGTGGATCAAAGGGTACATGCATGTTTTAATTTTTGATAGGTTTGCCAACTGCCAAATTGCCAACTGAAAATTTATATCTATTTATACTCCTTCCAGCAGGTAAACTGTGTTTTGAGGACAACAAAAAGAATTAGGACTAACTTCTTAAGAAATAATCTCTGAATTATACTTGCTCAGATAGGAAAATGTGAGCTCAATCTTTTGTCTCTTGTAATTAGTTGAAATAATGATACAAATTTTTTGAGTTTGGAGACTGAAAACTTTGGACATTAACTTGTTAAGACATGCTGTTATTAAATCTTAAATACTGGCAGTGGTGAAGCCTTCTGGTGATCTTTCCCAGGTGGCCTTATTTGCCTTTGCTTGGAAATCCAGTTCATGAGGTAAAGCATTTGAAACAATCTTGGTTGATATTAAAGTGTATAAAGGTGTGAATCAACTGCCGTGTGAACTTTTTTTTAACCTGGAGGAAAGTGTTTGGTACATGTCATGAGGTAACAGTACTAGCATGTCATCACAATCTGATTTTTTCTGTATGGTTATGCTAGTTTCTGGATTTTGGGGCATTGTTTTCAAAAAGACGTTATCTTGGTTTTCTTGTTGCTCCTTTTTAAAAATTCATTTGAGTTCATGGGCCTCTTTTTGCTCTGTATCTGACCTTCAACCAATGAATTGCTGATTGTCATAATATGTGATGGGGGGAAATTTGCAAAAGATGAGTTAGGCCTAAGAGAATAGACTGCGAATTCAGCCCACAATGCTGTTCGTAGTAATTCTTGTGGTGGAGACATTGGCTTATGAGGAACTGGGAGAACGCCTGTCATGTTTCTTTTAATAACTACCACGTTCCAGTCCTGAAATATTAGTCATCACAGCCTTTCAGAAAACCTCTTGCCATGCTGATTTGCCTTTTGTGTATATGTTCAGCTCCTATAGGAATACATTCAAAGAATTGTATTTGGCAGACTTACTAAATGCTTAATATTCGTGTAGTTTTTATTTTTGGCGGGGAGGGGAGTAGGGTAAGAAAGCATAGGGATACCTTGGTATGCATAGCCTCATTTATATTCCATTGAAAAATACTTATTTTAGGAAAGGCAGTTTAGAAATACAGTTGATTAAAATAAATTGTCTTTTCCGTAACAAGTATTTTTCAGTGAAATACACAATAAGGGTTTACCTATCAAGCTATGCCAAACTGCTTTCTCCTCTGTTTTGTTTATCTTTGTCTGTGTATACTTTGTTAGATCTTTCTTATAAGCACTGTTCACCTTAGGGAAGGGAGTGGTATGGTGGAAGTATGTGGTGTTCCTGTTAAGGTAAGCTAAAATTTTAAATGGACCCGACTGGGAGCCTGCTCTGAGTAAATCTGTTTTGAGAGAATTAATAGTGGGACTAGAACTTTCTGTAGTTCAGAAGTTTATTGCTCTAGGTATATTTTCTTATTAGACCTAGAACCAAATCTCTGGTCAGGTAACCTCTCTTTTAGTAAGTTTCTGTTTTAGTAATAAATAATAAAATACGATTTTAGGAAAGCAGGTATCTTTGCGTTTTACTTTGGGATTGCATGTTTTGATGTAGAATCACGGTGCCATAGAATGTTGAGGTCCAGCTGTCTTAGTCAGTTGGTGCCAGAACAGGACCATGACCCTGGTTTTCCTGATTCCTAGTTTAGGGCTCCTTCTATGCTACCATATAGTCTCCTATTACACAAATTAAAAAATATATATATAACAGCTGTTTGAAGTGAAGGTTGAACTTTGAATCAGAATGAGGGAATGAATCAATTTGAAGCATTAACTCCAAAAAAGGAATAATTATTATTTTGTTATCTAAGTAATGGGACTTTAATTCTTGACTTTTTAGGGTTTCCCTGATTCCTTATTTATTTATTTTTTTGATGTTGCTCTTTTTTTCTTTAGGTTTTTAAACTTTAGTTTAAAGTATAGGTATTTGCTTTTATTTACGCCAAGATTGGAGAGTAACTTGAGCCAAATGAATTTCTTTGTGTATTTTTTAAAGGAGAATATATATCTTACCATGATCATGCTTTTAATTCAACTTCTTGTTGTTGCTATTGAGTAATTTAACTTGTTTCTAGAGTTTCCAGTCAAATTCTATAAACGTTATATATCTGGGAACAGAGAAAATAAAGTCAAAGGCTATTTTAAGGTAGTTTTTTAAATTTGGGGGCATCATGGGGCACTTGGGTGGCTCTTTTGGTTAAGCATCTGACTCTTGGTTTCAGTTTGGGTAATGATCTCAAGGTTGTGAGATTGAGCCCCACATTGAGCTCCACACTGGGTGTGGAGCCTACTTAAGATTCTCTCTCCCTCTTCCTCCCCTCCCTCCCCTCCACCCCTGCCACTTGCTCATGCTCTCTTAAAAAACATACATACACACAAACACAAAAACTGTTTAAATTTGGGGGCACCATGATGAAAATCTATGGACCCTTTCCCAAGTAGAGTGCACATAGCCATTTATGCATTTATGCACAGAGTTTTGCATATACTTTAAGAGATATTCATGTACTTTGTCTTCCCCCACTCACTCTCCCGCTCTTAAGAATACTTAGCTTTATGTGTGTGTAGGTATGAAGGGTTTTTACATGAGTTTATTTTCATCTATGTGCTAGGCATTTTACATATGTCTCATTTGATGTTCATCACATTATTAGATAGGTATTACTCCATTTTGCAATTAAGGAACCCCAAGAAGGCTAAGTAATTAGTTCAGTATCACACAGCAGCTGTTATCATTAGCTAGTGTTGGTTAAAGAGAGTTTATAAATGTGAAAATTAAAATACTTTATAACCAAAAATATTTTTTCATTATCTAAAAATTATTAGAGGTTTAACTCTCTTCATTTGATTTGTTCATCAACATTTTTTTAAAAAAGATTTTATTTATTTATTTGACACAGAGAGAGAGATTACAAGTAGGCAGAGAGGCAGGCAGAGAGAGGAGGAAGCAGGCTCCCTGCCAAGCAGAGAGCCCAATGCAGGCCTCGATCCCAGGACCCTGAGATCATGACCTGAGCCGAAGGCAGAGGCTTTAACCCACTGAGCCGCCCAGGCGCCCTTTCATCAACATTTTTGAAGAATCCTAAAGCAACTTGAATTTTTCAAAACATTTACTTCATTGCTAAATTTGTGGTTTTGTTATATACATTTTGACTTCTCAGCTTTTGGATATTTTGGCTTGCTAAAAGTAGCTAAGAGTTTTTTTCACTTGATGTAAGTGTGAAAAAAAGTAAGAATCTTAATAGTTCCAATGTAAGTAAATACTCTTATTTCCAAATTAATATTATGAGTGTTCATTTACAAGTTCTGTCTACATTAGAACTTTTCTCATTTCAGAAGAATTTAAGAAGCATCTGATAATTGTGAATGAATAGGTTTTAAACAGTTCAGAAAAATTATATGTTACATAAATTGAAATTATTTGGGATAGAAAATCTCATCCTTTTACAAAAGGAACAGAATTTAATTTCAAGAAAGTTAAAATTAATTTTTGGCAATGAACACACCAGAGTGTTTTTACACAATCTCAGTACAGTAGAAAATTCAACATAGTATGTCCATTTTGTTGGTGGTATAGGGCAGGTTATTTTTGTTTCAGGCCAGAAGTGCTAGCAGTCTATTGTGTAATTGTATTTATTATATGTGTGTATATTGTATAATTGTATATATTGTTTTACCAGTAAGGCGTTCCTAAATAGAAGGCATCAGAAGGAAGGGGCTTCCATAGTAGGAGACCTGGTTGACCACTTAATCAACAAAAGGCTGTTAAAGTGGAGAAACCATCAAATAAGAATACACGTATACCCCAAATATTTTATTTTAACCTATAACATGCAACTGTACAATTGCATGCCAGTCTTTTGTGGTAAAACTAGTATGGTTGGAGAGCCATATGCTTTTTTGCATATATGACATCATAATGATGGATCAACTCTAATTTTCTAGTTTTTAAAAAAGTGCAGCAAGAAGTGAGACACTTGAAAAGGAAAAAAAAAAAAGAAATCTCAGTGCAGAGTCATCTTTCAATTACACAATTTCTCTTTCCTTCCCCCTATGTGTTATTTGAGAAACTTTTTTTGTTTTTTGCAGTAACACGTTGATCAAGTCATTCTAAAGCAATCAACTTAGTTTTCATAGTATAGTTCTCTTTTTACACTTATATCTCATTGGATTATATATGTTTATTTAAATTATGTAATTTCAGTAGCAAGTGCAAGTGTCATAAACAGATTTGGGGGTGAAGCCAAAATGTATGTGTTGGTAAAATGCATCTCAGCTGGAGGGGCAGAAGTGTGCAAGTGTATTGAGAGTACTGGGGCCATGGGACGGTTGGTTAGTCAGGTGAGCAGGTGAAGCAGAGGTTGGTAAACCAGTGCTTTTGCTGTGTGTATTTCTGCATTGTGTAGATAAATACTGAATGAGATTCGTATTGGATAGATATTTATTTTACAGTGGTTATCGAAGACATCCTATCAGTAAAGCAGACTGAGTCTTCCTCTGTTAAGTCTTCAGTCCTATGCTTGTTCCTGATACTACCAAAAATTAACAAGGAACAAAGCATTGTAAATAGAGTATAGACATTGGCCGTGCTATCGAAATACCATGGGACTTTGTCCAAAGTTCTTAACTTCTCTGAGCTTTATTTTCTTGTCTGAAATGGGATAAATTCTGTTCTTTCATATATAGGAGCTTGTGAAATATCACCCATTAGATAACTGGTTTATGTACAGGTGAGATATGCTGGGTCCTCACTAAAAGCATAGTTGGAATTGAGGCTTGGGCCAGAAATGAATGGGGCTAAGAATAGGGCCACCAGTCTGGGAGAGCAGGCACTCAATAAGTATTTATTTTATTTATTTTTAATTTTTATTTATTTTTAAGAGATTTTATCTATTTATTTGACAGAGAGGGAGTACAAGCACGGGGAGTGGGAGAGGTAGAGGGAGAAGCAGACACCCCGCTGAGCAGGGAGCTTGATGCAGGACTTGATCCCAGGTTCCTGGGATCATGACCTGAGCCAAAGGCAGAGGCTTAACCGACTGAGCCACCCAGGTGCCCCAATAAGTATTTTTTAAAATTGAGGGCAGCATGTAATCCGAATGAAAGTGCTTCAGGACGAGTGACGGATTCAGGTCTGAATGAGGTGCTGCAGGAGGCATGGCAGCAGGAAGTCTCACGGTGGTGGCGGTGGTGGTTGTACCTGCTGTTAGGCTGATGGCAGTGCGTTTGATGCAGGAAGAGCTGCCCTGAGTGAACAGTGAGTCAGGTCTACAGCCCCGAGCTCGCTTGTCGGGAAAGAGACTTGGTAAGCGCTAGGCAGTTGTAATACTGTAGCTATGTAAAGTTGGGATTGTGGATGGCAAATCCAGGATCTGAGGCCATGCTCAGTTGGGTAGGGCTTTAGGGCTCATAATGTAGCTTGGTAAGCATGAGGGTGCTGTAGGGAGCACACCACATTTAAGGCAGCAAGATTAATGACATACTAGAAACACTGGTTGGGTGCCTAATAAACTTCACAGTCTTGGTCCAGATTAGTTTAGGACTGAATTGAACTGAACTTGAATATCTAAGGCTTTTAACATCTTCAGCTAGATGAGGATAGATTAGGTAAGGATTAATAACCATTTCACTGCTTCTTTATACATGGCTTGCTCTTTCCCTTTCTTACTTCTAAAGGTTTTGAGCTTGCCCATTTTTCCATGGCCAGTCTTGATCCTTATAAATTCCGGTTTTCAGTGGTAGTTCATTAAAAAATTATGGAGCATCTATTTTGCCTGTATCTGTTTTATGCCAGGCAGTGTTCCAGCTATTGGTGATGCAGTATCAAGACAGACAAACAAGGCCCTTGTCCTAAGAACCTTTACAGCCTGTTGCTCTACAGGGTAATAGGTGTTTCTAGTGACTGGATAGATGTGTACATCATTCCCAGGACCTAGGTCTTCTAATCAGAGAGTCGTTTCGTGAGCATGAAATCATAGAGAAGGGAGGTTACTTCAGTTGGATTAGGGAGGGCCCTAATGGACTATCATTCTCCTGCAAAACACATCTCTAGTGACCAGGAAATTGATCACGTGCCATGAGATCCAATGCCTCCCCCCCCCCCCCCGNTTCTCTTTAGATGACCCATTTCTGAACATTTTATTATCTGGTAGTTGTCTTTTCTACCTCCAAGCCCTTGAGGCTGTAAGGAACTCTACCAGCCATCGTGGCTCATTGAGGACAGGATTCTTAATTAGAGGGTAGGGCCCCAGTATTTTGAATTCTCATCTGTCTCCGTGTAGAGATTGAATAATAAGAACTATTTTGTTCTTCTGTTAAAAATGATTTCTTCTGACAGAGACTATAACTACACACTTGGTTATGCTTTAACATTAATTACAGTCACATTCCAGATCTGCCCTTTAGTTATCTTGACAGAATGACCATTTTCCATTCTCAGCCACACAAACAGAAGTTGCTCATGTACCAAAGGAGTTCAGTAGCAGGCTTATTTTCGGGTTGAGCAAAAATGTCTACTGAGCAGTTTTGTAAATGTTTTTGGTTTGAATAAAATGATTTAAATCAAGTATATAACACTGTATATTTTAGTTACTGTTGAACAACTCAGAAAATAATAAGGAGCCCCCTTGGATTGGGTCTCTGCTAGAAAACTTTCATGGGCTATTGGACTCTGGCTAATTATTGTATTAGAATTCAGAGCTCAAATGTCAAATTGAACCATTGACTTCAAGAATGGCCTTGAGTAAGACACTAACCTTTCTATTTTTTAGCTATTATAAATAGAGCTGGTAATGCTTTGACACCTCATAGAAATGCTATGATATGTGAAATATGACATTTAAAGCTTTTAAAAATATTAAAGTCCTCTGTAAATGTTGAACAGAAATAAGAATTGGGCAGCAATAAAAAGTCTTGTGACCACAAGGAAGAAGAAGAACCCACTGAGATTGGGATCACTGCGTGAAAAAAAATGGCTCATGTAACCTTTCCCTTATTTTTTATATTCTGAATCAGGATATGTATTTGTGACCAACACATAAATCTTAATTTGCTGTAGATTTCTGTCCACCCAACAGGACTTGGGTATTTGAGTTAGTGTGGAGACAGCACTCTGGGTTGATTGCAGTACCAGTTTGTAACACCCTCTTCCATTGGTTTGACAGGCAGTGGTTCAAGAAAAAGTGCTATTTTTCCTAGCACAGGTTTTAGAAGCCTTATTGTTTTTCCATTTCATGTTCTGTTTCTCTTATGAGATAGAAAGTAAGTTCTTTGTTACTCAAAGAGTTTGGCAGATGATGTGCTTAAAACACAGGTTAAAACTTTAAAAAAAATACATAAAAATGTGTTGAATCAAACATTCAGGATTAGTGGTGGTTTATGGGAAAGCAGTGGGAAATCCTTGAAGTGAATTTATCTGACTTTCTAATACTCAGAAAACTTAAACTAGTATTTTATCACTTTACCAGAATTATGATAATTTTAGTTTATTATCCAGAGGCACAAAATGGTGAATTTCTTTTATATTAGTAATTACTATAAATTTAAAAATTATTTACAATGGAGTTTTGGTGTTAATTGCATTTTATTAAATTTTATGTCTGAACTTGGTAATCCTCATAATTTTAATCAAAATACTTGACCAGCTAGAATATCTGTTCTTCAGTCATGCCAGTTAAATTATGTTTTACTCTGTTTAAGTTAAAAGTATAGAATAAATGAAAGCTTATTTAAAATTTAGTATGGAAGAAACCATTGGAGGTCAGCTAGTTTGACAAAAATCTAGAGGGTTTATCATAAAAACATGTTATAAAACTTAGATGGGCATCAAACTTGAAGTGTTTAAGTTTTTGTTTACAGAAAAGCTAGGTACTCAAGAAATATTAATAACTAAGGTAATTGTGGCTTTATATTATTAAAATATATAATTAAAAAATATTTTATTTATTCCAGAAAGCAAGAGAGAGAGAGAAAGAAGGAGGGAGGAGGGAGAAAGAGTGCACGGGGGGAGGGGCAGAGGGAGAGGGACAAGCAGACTCTGTGCTAAGCGTAGAGTCCAATGCAGGGCTTGATCTCAGAACCTTGAGATAATGCCTTGAACTGAAACCAAGAGGCAGATACTTTAACTGACTGAACCACCTAGGTGCTCCTAAAATATATAATCTTTGAAGTTGTCCAACTTTGAGTCATTTTGTGATTGATATTTTAATTAGCTTCATGTGGTATATAAAAGAAATTGATCTTGATGAGCAAAAAATGATTCCATCCTGATTGTGATCTGGCATCTTATAGCAGTGTCGTAACTTGAGCAGGAAAAAAGTTAAATATACATCAAAGTCCTTATTAGGTGGATTTTTTTCCTTCATGTTTGAGCTGTGCCTCATACTGTTTACGTTTGGACCTATGTGGGGCAAAGCACATCTGTGTCAGGCTTGTTGCCAGTGTTCAGGGTCCCGCTTTCCAAACCAGTTTAGGTGGTAGGAGCCTAGAGTTGTTGAATTATCTGTGGTTCTGGCATATTTGGTTTGAAATAAGCCAAAGGTTTTATAAATCCTAGCATTATTGACTGACAACTTCAAATAATATTATTACCTTTTGGACTTTGATGTCTTAATTCCATTGTCAGGTTAGTAAAATTAATGTTCTTCTCATCATCTAGTTTAAGTGTACATGTGTCTTCCCCCAGGTTATGTGATTCATTTTTTATGAAAATAAAGCTGTATTACTAACATTTCTTCAAAAACTGTTGTTTTAAATTAACTTTATGAATACTAGTATAGAAGTTTGGCTATGTAAATACATTTGATATATTTTCATTTACTTTCTTATTTGGGTTTCTATAGGTAGGATTTTTATTTTTCATTTTAAAAATTTGTTTCATAATTTATAAATGCCTTCCACTGACTTTTGGTGACTCTTAGTGTGGGCCTAAAGCACTCACTTTTTTTTCCCTCTAGTGGGATATTGTTTACATGTTCAGTTTGCTAAGTTTTAACAAATGTATACACCCATTAACCCACACCCAAATCATGATATTGAGCATTTATAACCTAAAGCTTCTTCCTAATAATCTCTCACCTTTGACTCTAGGCAACCACTGATACGATTTCTGTTATAACAGATTAGTTTTGCCTGTTATTGAACTTTATATAAATAGAATCATACAGAATGTATTCTTTCGAGGCTGACTTCTTTGGCTCGACAGAGAATTTGTGAGATTTATCTGTGTTGCTTCATGTTCCAGTAGTTAGTTCCTTTTTATAAATGCTAAGTATTCTAGTGTATGGATTTTTTGCATGATGATGGACACATATTTAAAGTTTTGGGCTGTTACGAATAAGACTTAAGGCACTTTGATAAAGGACATTGAGAAACACATTCTGTAATTAAGCTCTATTTGGGGTCAGGGAGAGGCTAATCAGTAAGATGGATAAAGTTATTTAATTGCTTTTAAAAGGGATTTTATTTTTTTTTCTTGACATGTGCTTTCTTATCATGTATTTTCTCACTTTTATTCTCCAGCAATAATTTGATCTTATAATCTCTTTCATGTCAAGCCTAGGCTTTGACACATGGGATTGGGAGATGATATATGAAAGGAGAGAATTTATAATCATGCAACAGAAAAAGTGTCGTTCGTCCAAGGAGTATGAGTATGTGATGTATGTAAGTGTTGGTATGTATGTGTGCATGCATGAGTGGGTGTCTGTATGTTTTGATTTAGCGTTATATTATTTATGAAAACACAACAAAAAATGTTAAAAAAATATTAGCGGTCTCTTTGGTCTTGAAAAAATTCCACTGGAATAAATTTGGTGATTGGTGGGGGTGGGGAGGCTCTGAATAATATAAATCAGTTTAGAAAGAAGATGAAAAAGGAGAAGGCATATACAAAAAGGCAAAAGGGAGAGAAAGGGGGAAAACCAAGAAGGAGGAG
Organism: Ailurus styani; assembly: GCA_002007465.1. Taxonomy (NCBI): domain Eukaryota; kingdom Metazoa; phylum Chordata; class Mammalia; order Carnivora; family Ailuridae; genus Ailurus; species Ailurus styani. Next base: position 1,545,123 of record LNAC01000235.1, read on the forward strand.
AGAAGGAAGAGGGAGTGGTGTGTGATAAAGCAATACAGAACCCTGGGGAGTGAAGTCAGTGAAGATAACTTATTTTGACAGTTATATTTGGCAGTTAATTTGGCAGTCACCATCCACAGTTGTGAATATATCCATGCAGCACCTTTGAAAAGCCAGAAGCATCATTAGTCCCTGTACTAAGATTCATATCTTACCTTTGTTGATAATCTTGGCCCCTTAAACTTGCTTGCTTTTGTTTCAGTTCTTTAAAAAAATATTTTGAGGCCTGCTGACGGTTCTCGTTGGTCCCTGTTTTCTTCGTTAGGCAGTGGATTGATGCCTCAGTCTCACCACCCTAAACTAACGCGTTTAAATTCTGTGTTGAAGGTGGATATGGAGTCAGTGATAGTGTTAGTCTGTTCTTTATTCATGAAGTTCTGAGGTTGTGGAAAGGAAGAACCCTGGAGAATACAGAGGAGATACAGGGGGAAATTTGATCTATAGTAGGAGTAAAATGCATGATCAGGTAGTCAGGAGACAAGTAGTCATGTTTTTTGATTTGAGGTGATTTTAGAGAGGAAGGACTAAAGGAGGAGAAATTAAAATGGGTTAAAGCCCATAAATGATAGCAGAAATAGAATTTTAAAAGTATTCATTTAGGAAGAAGGGGCTGTCTACTTTCCATGTTCCAGTCACTTTGCTAAGTACTGATCTCATTTGGTTTTTACAACATCCTGGACAGAGAGTTGTTTCTTACGACCTAGAGAATTGCAGCTCAGGGAGGTTAAGCAATTTTCTTGGGTCACACAGTTAACATGGAGCATGTCCAGCACTCAAGACCAGAGTTCTCACTCTTGAGCCTGTGATACGGTTTCCATTCTGCATTCTTTTCATACTAACTCCGTTCTGCCCCTGAGGCTTTATAGGAACTCAGCAACAGATTGGGGATTAAAATCTATAGCTCTCAAGTCCTCCAGTGCCTCTGGACTTTAGACTTTGAGATCTGAAGACCACTTTGAAGGGCAAGAGTGCTGGGGTTATGGAAGTTACACATGCTCCTACTAAATGTAAGCACTGCCTGTTAGCATCCAGGCTCTAGGATGGCTGATATATTTGTCCATTTTGTTCACTGCCATATCTCTAGAACCTAGACTAGTGATTGGACCCTAGACTGAATGCTCAATAAATATTTGTTAGGTGAATAATGGGGGAATGCCCATAGGAGAGGCCTGTTTGATGGATTGAAGCCAAACCGGGCAGGAAGTCCTGGGAGAACAGGAGGAGGGGAAGCTGGGAACAAGCACTCTGCATTTTCTGGGCTGGGACCTGGGGGCAGGATTTCAGCCTCGGGGAGGACTGGTCCATGCCCACTGGGGAAGGATCCTAGTTAGAGGCAGGTGGGCTGGAGCTGGGTCTAGGAAACAGCACTGAAGTGCCCAGGGTCGTATTAGCATTGACATGAAGTTGATCAGGTGGAGCTGCTTGTAGTTAGAGCTGAGAGATGTTCTCTCTGATTAGACAGGATTGGGTCCAGATCCAGTGCTTCCAGCTCTAGAGCTGACAGATGCGAGGGCAGGGAGACAGCTGTTGAGAAGATCCGTGCACTGCTTTCTTTATGTATGTCCATTATGTGTTAGAAAAACTAAATTGTGTGGAAATCTTCAGGTATGTGTTTTTTCTGTCTCTGTCAATATTGTTTTACTAACCAAGTTCCTTGAGATTAAAAAAACCTGATGTCTGTTAAGTTTTTTTGTATAATCATTAGGTTAGAGCTAGCTGTGTATCCATCTCATTTTCTAATATTGTATGTTATTGCAAATATTGTAGAAATACTGATTTTTTAAAACCATTATTAGACTTCGTTGTCCTTGATTTTAATAGTTCACCATGTGGGTTTAACATAATTCATCTAATGTTGCCATATTGCTGAATCTGTAGTTGTTTCTGTTTTTTCCCCTACTCTTACAAATACTGTTGAAGTAAAATTCATGGATGTAGCCTGTTCTAGTTTTTTAACTCTTTTCTCAGGGTAGATGTTTGGGAGCATACTTCTATCATCAGAGGCTTTAAACTTTTATATTGTTTGGTAGCTCTTGATGAATATTGCCTATTTCTTTTCTAAGAGAGTTGACTAGTTTACAGTGAAGGCAAAAATGTGATAGGGGCCAGGGCTTACTATCCCTTGGCCTGAATATATGTGGTTGAAAATACCAATAGTCGGGCACCTGGGTGGCTCAGTTAGGTGTCTGCCTTCTGCTCAGGTCATGATCCCATGGTCTTGGGATGGAGTCCTGAGTAGGGCTCCCTGCTCAGCAGGGAGCTTGCTTCTCTTTCTACCTTTCCCCCTGCTTATGCTCTCTCTCTGTCTCACTTTCTCTTTCATAAATAGATAAGTCTTTAAAAAGGGATATCAATAGTCGTAAAATGCTGTCTCGTTATTTTAATTTATATTTAATAGTGGGATAACAAATATTTTTCCCATTTTTGTATGTGGTGTTTGTTCTTTTTCGAATTGTCCCTGATTATATCTTTTACTTTGGGAATATTTGATCAAAAAAGAAAGCAACCTTATGCTTATTGTAAATGATCTGGCATAGAACATCATCTTGTGAGGGGAAAAAAGAAATGCTGGCATTCTGTTGTTATGGGATTGAATGTTCGATTCAATCCAAAAAGAAACCATGAGTTAGAGCTAATATGCTCCTTTTCCATGTGCCCGGCACTGTGTTAAACAGTAGACCAACTTGTTTTTTTTTCAATAACGCTGTAAGGTAGGTGCTATGTTTGTTATACATTTGAGCCACTGTTGAATAAATGAGAGATTTTAGAGAAAACTTAGGTTAAAAAGAATGGAAAAGCAGCTGTATTTGAAAGGATAGCAGAGGAGGGGTAGTTTTCAGCCTGTGGGAAAGCCACATTGCCCACGTATTTCCTCTTTCTGTACTACTTTTGCCTTTCTGCCTCATTTATTATACCATTAGAAACGACCTCAATTACCGATGTATTCTGCTTAAGAGTCAGCCTCTCTTAAAACTTTAAATGTCTCTGGAAGGGATTTGTCCTGAAACGTGATGTGTTATTAACTATTAGTATGAATTAATAATAAGATGGCTTTCCTTTTGACTCTGCAGGCCGTAGCTGTCCTGAGGGATGGAGCTTGGGACAGGGGGTGTTAGGAGGGAAGTGAGGTAAATATATATAGAGGATGAAACACTTATCAGTCAGGAAAGGCCTATCTGTGTGGGGAATCATAGTTGGGGCACGGACCAGAGGCCAGCTCCTGGTGGTTTAGGTTTAGGGTTTTGAGATATGGAAGTGTGAATGAGGTGGCAGGATGCCAAGGTCAAACACTTCCTATTTCAAAACTCTGCACCCAGCCAGGCCCACATCCCAGAAAGAGGAAGGAAACTTTCTTTCTCCTCCTTTCCTGCACTCAATGCCCCAGAAGGTCGCAGCAGTCAAGTGTTAATATTATATTCCTGATACTGTGATTTATAACTATTTTTAATACTGTTTTATGACTAAATGATTATCAAGGAGCCAATTGAAAAAATAAACTTGTGAAACATGACTTATTTATAATTTGGAGACTAAATGCAAATTTTAGAAGATGTATGTAGTACTGAAAGTTGTAGGTTATATTTCATAATGAAATTTTTTGGTCCAACAGCATATAACTTCTTTAAGTTTGGGAATAATTTCTTGCCTCTCCTCAGACCCTTTGAACAGCTGTTTCTCTTTGTTTTCAGGTCATTCCTGGCACACAAGGCCCTTGCTCTTTATTTTTAAAAGATTTATTTATTTATTTGAGTGAGAGAGAGCATGTGTGTGTGAGAGTGGAGGGAGAGTCAGCAGGAGAGGGAGAGTGAATCTTAGGCAGATTTGCTGCTGAGTGTAGAGCCTGATGTGGGGCTCGATTCTGTGATCCTGAGATCATGACCTAGGCTCAAGTTGAGAGTCAGACGCTTCATTGACTGATGCCCACCCTTGCTCCTTGAACAAACAGGTGCTTCTGATATGAATATAAAATGGCTGAGAAATTAATAAAAACCTTTTTAGCAGAACACTCACTGTAATGTTAGTAGTGACTGAGCTGTTTCATGTTTGCATGAAATCCTGTGTATGGAACAGTCAGACCCCTTGGTAGTCTTTTCTAATAAACGCACTGCTAATGGCTCAGGATTTAAAAGACTTCCTACATAAATTATTTCCCCCTATGGAGTAAATGCCCAAGCTGAAAATAAATTGCAGATCCTAATAGCCAAGTAGAAGGAGTGTACTTGTCTAAGCGAAACATCTTATGTGTAATTTGGCTTGTCAAACAAAGTGAAGTAGGATGAAAGCATCTTACTTAAAATGTGCAGCTGGTGTAAGAGTGTCACACGGGTGCTAATTGTTTGTCTCGGGTGTCTTCCATGTCTAGTGTTCCACTTGTCTTCTCTAATCAGTGGTAGCTTTCCCCCTGCTTCTTTATTGCAGAAAATGTCTCCACAGTGTAAAATGTTTAGGCTTTTATTCTCTCCATATTTTGGAAATCAGCACATCTAGGTGAAAATAAATTTTTCCTATTTACCAAAATGATTGATTTAAAGTTGTTTATTTAATTAGCTGGTCATGTTCTTTTCCTTCATGTTTTTACCAGCACATAACGATGATGCTTTTCACATGAACAAGAAGAAGAATATGTAGAGCCTATGTAACATTCTACAGAACACTAGTTAGATGATCATAGGCCTTTGAGACTTGTGGTACTCGGAGGACAGGCCAAACTGAAGCCGTGTCTGGCAAGTGGTGGGTGATACTCACTGAATAAATAGCTGCCTTTACCATTGCTGCCTTGGCTAGAATTCTAGAGATCCAGAGGTGCATTCTTTTACTTGCTTTTCACCAGGACCATCTGAGGACGCTTATGAAATGTGTCTCAGAACTACTATCTGCTTGGGAATAAAGAGGGGAAGCATTTACCAGTCATCTTTCTTTGGACCATTCTCCATAGGTCAGGGCTAGCCCCACAAGCATTGTTTCCCCTGTGCTTGCAGAATGTGCAGCTGTGAGTCCCCAGTGCGTTCCCTGGCTGGGGCACCAGAGAGGGGTATGGTAAGAGGTGGGGGGGAGGCACTGTTAAGTTACGTTTTCATGGAGGTGATCAAAGTCAGCTTGGACCTGGTTGCTGCATTGGTGGCTTGAGCAAGAGGTAGAGCTGAGGAGATTTGCAGTAGGACACAAATGTCCCATATAGACAAATTCTAGAAATAGAATTTGTATTTCTGGGTCAAAGGACATCCAAAATTGTATCTCTTTTAAAATACAAATACCCAGGAGAGTACATTCAGATTGATTCATTTATTATGCATCTAGATATTCTTCTAGTACCTGAGGCTACACTGAGGGTAAGATAGTTGTGACCCAACAGGCCCAGAGCTTGTATTCTTCTTCAGGGAGAGAGACAGTAAATATGGGAACAGATACATAAAATCATTTCTGACAATAGTAAGTGTTACAAAGCAGATGAAGCTGATGTGGTGCTGTTCGAGTGACCTGGAAGGGACTGAGAGATCATGGTGAGAACACCAGGGTCTGAGTGGAGAAGTTCAGGGTTGATAGAATAGAACTAAAGGGGAACGAGAAGAGGCTGCTGGAAGGAGAGGGATGGCTGGACCCCAAGACATGCTGCCAGCTGCATATTTTGTTTTAGGTCTCAACGTAATGAAGAGAGATACTTCAGTTTGATTCTTAGACTGTATCATTAACATATGTATTATATAACAAACATAATTGCTTTTTCTTTGATGTTTTGGAATATACTTTAGATCTTAGAGTGCCTTAGGGTTATTTTCATCAATCTCAGTGTTAATGTGGAAAATGGAGCAAATGGAAATTTTCCATTAGGTCATAATGCTATGTGGCTGGAGGTTTATTGTGTCAATATAATTCCACTTCATATAAGAGGCAGCACTGTTCAACTGCACCTTTGCTCTAGGGAGCTCAGAAAAATTAGTTTTTAAGGCATAAATTTGTTCTTCAGACCTCTTAATTATAATACCCAAGATATTTTTGTGACCTAAATAGCAAATTAAGAAACCACCTCTTTACATTGCTAGGTGTTTCCCACATTTTTACTAATAGTAGAGTTTATCCACCCTGTAGAAAATATGCCATGGGATTGTGATAGCCCCAGATTAAAACACATCCTTCCTTTTTAGTGATAGGCAAAAGCCATAGGAATCAGAATGAGATCGCATATTGAAAGATTAGAATACTGAATGTGATCTCCCGAATCAGAGGTTTCTGAAGTTTAGTAATTTGTGTGTGACCTTGATTTTGCTATATTCTGTACTGCTGGCACTATTGAATATTTAATGTTTTTCTCTATGTTGACTCAATTCTTGCTTAAATAAGTTTACTTAAAAAAGAGTTTATATTATTGAAATAAATAGAGGGTAACTTTAAAAACCTACTCCAAACTAGTGACATATGAATATTTATCCGGGTGCCATCTAAAAGCATTATACTCACTCCAGTTAATGCTGCTCTCATAGCAGACTCTACCTGTCCCATACCAGGTGTGTGATCTTGGGCAGGTTACCCAACTTCTCCAAGCCTCTGTATTCACTGGTGTATAATGGGGATAATGAGATATTATTGCCTGCCAAGTACTTAGCACAGTGCCTGATGTAGTAACTGCTCATTAAGTGAAAGCAATTACAAGAATGCATTGTTGAGGTGATTGTTGTTTTTATTACTCTTGCTGAAAAGAGAAGTATTGGAAACTTAGAAATTGGACACTTACATTCTGCACCTACGGAGAGGGCTCAAGGTAGTGGAAAGAGTCGTAGACCAAAGAGTTGGTGGAATTGATTGTATTCTTAGCTTTCCACTGACCAGCTGTACCCCTTGGTCCATTCTTTTGGCCTCTTCTAGGATTTGGTTTCTTTATCAGACAAATTAGAAGATTTGATTTGATTTGATCCCAAGGCATCCAGCTCATAGGCTGCCAGCTGTTTGAGTGGTTCTGATTGTTGGGATATGGTTCATCTGAAATTAGGAGCACTTTTTATTTTGTTTTGTTTTTGCTGGCTATCTAATAGACAGAGTAGTCTAGAAAGTTGGTGGGCCCTTGGCTACTTTCCTGTTTTCATCATGGGTAACTAACTGATGGTCACTGTGGGTCATGTTAGTAAGCCTGGGCCAATTAGTCATTGTTTTTGAAGCTGTATGTAATTAATAATTAATGAGCTATTAAAACTTAGTCCTAGTAAAATTACATCATAAAACTGAAGCATTTTTAAAGGATTTACTGACAGAAAGATATTATGAATAAACTTGTTCTATACATTTGACTAACACTTAAGGTATATTAAATATATATTGTTTGCCAAGTATGGGACCACTTGAATCATCATTGCCAGCAATTAAAAATTATATGTGAATTTCTAGCTACATGGCCTACAATTGAAATAACTTTTCTGTCCTTGGTGTACATATTCCACAGTTTTATGAATTTCATTCTCCTGATAAGGTTGATCTGGGCTTGGTAGTGATGAAATTGAAGGTAAGGAAGCAAAATAAAAATTTTAAAAGCCTGCTGTAGCTACTTCTTTAGATGGATGTGTATGTAAGTGAGGGCATTCATGTGTATGTTAGCATAGTATGAATCAATTACTCATTTTTTTCACTTAAGAATATACCTTAGAAACTGTCCCATTCATATAGCTTCCTCTTTGTTTCGAATGACTGCAGAGCATTCCATTGAGTGAAAGGGATGTGTTTAATCAGTCTCCTTGCAACAGACATTTAGACTTTTTCCTAACTTCTGCTGTTAGCCCCCTCAGTAGTGCGCTAATGAATGTCTTTGGCATGTGAGAGTTTGTGCATTTGTTAGTGTATCTGTGGGTTAAATTTCTGGGTCGGAGGATATGTGCATTTATAATTTTGATTAAAATGGGCAAATTGGTTTTCAAGAATGTTGAGCCAGTATACACTCCTATGCAACAGTGCATGAGTGAGCCTGTTTCTGCTCAACTGCTTTTTCCCCCAACACTCCTGTCTTTCTATATTACCACTAGTTTGAATACTACTCTCACACTGTATTGTCTCTGGGAAAATGCTGATTAGATGGGTGATCATTAGTATTTGTGCAAATTTCACAGAGATTAAATCTTACACTGAGGACCACTTTCTTAACTGTATGTGTTTGCTGAATTAAATGGCAGCACTGTTAAGCATTTGGAATGTACTTTACGTTGCTTCAGAGCACAATTATACCAGTGTAGAAAAACCTCCAATTTGCAAATTATCAACAACTGAAGGTTTCCATGGAGATCATTCTCATAACATAATGAAACACACTATTCATATTGTACGAAAGGTTTTACTATAAACAGCATTATTTGCGTTTTGTTTTTCTTAAATTCAGAAGGAAAAGGCCGCTAGATAGTGTTTGTATATTTTTAGAGAAAACCAATATTAGTTGGTGAAGTTGCAGTAAAAGCACATGAAGTTTTTCTTTCCTTAATTCTGGCCATTTGATTGTGTACGTGTGGGTTAACTACACATGCAGCCTTTGGATTGGGAAGTTCCTTTAAACAAATAGCTAGTTTGTGTTACAGAACATGAACACACTCTTTCTTTTCCACATTAAGGATTATTACATAGATAGAGAAAACTTATAAAAGATATCCCAAACTACTGTTTCTTTTCTCTTTTTCTCTTTGGGCTACAGCTTGGCATATGTGAAAGTCAATTCCTGAAGGAACTTAGGTTTTATTTATTTTTTTATGCTACTGTGATCTTTTCTAAAATTGGCCATTTTTCTAATAGTTGAGGTTTATTTTTTTCTTTTGGCTTTTATAAAAGAGCAGCAGATGTTCAAGAACTTTTTTAAATGAAGTTTTCCTCTTTAATTTGACTTTCAAATGTGGTACTTAACATAGCTTCATACCAATTCACTTAACAAGAAAAAATTGTTTCCATTATTGACCTATTTGTAAAGCAGTTGTGGTATTGGATATAGTGTTTATAGTGAAGATACTGGTTAAATTCCATGGAAAAACTCATAATTAATATAAAATCTCCTGGAGTTATTCAAATACAAATACAAATTAAAAAATATTAGGCAATTACCTTTTGTGTTTTCCTTTTTAGTACATATATTACATTTTAAAGAAACTGTCTGATTATACTGAGACTATTGAATTTAAAATTGTTCTTTCCCCTAAGGAAAGCAGTTTGTTGTGTTATTCAGATAGTGGAAGAGCAAAATGAGGCTTTGTTGTGGTATGTATTACTTTGGGCTTGTGCCTTCCCCACAAATCACTGAAAGTCATGACTGCTTGAATTGAAGGGGAATAAAACCATTTTTACTGAACCATAGCACCCCCTAGCATCCTAATAATTTTTGTTTTGAAAATTCAAAGGTATATTTTGTTTATGCTTGTAAAAAAGAATTATTAATCTAATACCTGATATCTCTTATATTTTTATGACGAAGAAGGGATCTTTGAAAGATTCTGTAGAAATTATGGGGAATGTGGGTCATCGCCCTTTTTGCAAATAATTGTCCCATTACTTTCCATGGAGTATTCCATGGTCCGTGGAGTATTTGGGTCTGGATGCAGATCGTAAGTTTTGGCTGCATGTGTTGTGATCTGTATAGGAGTGGTAAATAGTAAGTGTTTCTCGGTCCACCTGCCTAACCAGACTGACTTACATGTTGCAGGTACTTCTCCCAGCAGCTGGTCTGTTACAGTTACAGGATGTGAAGAAGACCTGCTGTGAATTTTTGGAATCTCAGCTTCACCCTGTCAACTGCTTAGGAATTCGAGCTTTTGCTGATATGCATGCATGCACAGACCTCCTGAACAAAGCCAACACCTATGCAGGCAAGTGGAATAGACCTCGGCTGAGTTTGAGATGGAGGAATCTGGAACTCTTGAGTCCTGATACGAATCTGTAGTGATTTCTGGAAAGTTGTGTCATGTTTCTGGATCTGGACTTTATAAAAATACATTTAAAATCTTATATCATTGCATAATTGAAGCATGTTTATAAAATTCTGAACTTAAAAAAAACCAACTCTATACATTGGTATTGGGCCTAAAGTATAGAGTAGCTAGTTTTATGCAAGTACTGAGTCCCTTTTTGAGAAAATATTTGCATATGAAATTAAGTCATTTAATCTCTGTGGCTTTGTACACCACTTTCTTAAACCCAGGAGAACAATTTTCTGGCTTAAAAATTTTCAAGGTGTTGAAGTCTAGTTGCCTTTGGGTAGAATGGAAAAGTAGATCTGAAATATAGGCATCTTTCTCCTTAGACACTAGTTCCCAGAACCTCCTGCTGGCACCCTTCTCTCATGGCAGAGAGCAGCCCATTGCTGTTGTCAAGGAAGCCATCACTTTGGTTACTGTATAGGACCCTCTGATCCTCCGTCTATCTCTCCAGTTGAGGGAGAAGAGTTTCTTGTTGTTGTTTTAGATATAGCTAAAGTACACAGAAGTAACTTATAATTTATTTTGCTCTGCATTTATAAGCATTTAAAAAATACATATTAAAGGTGATTATTAGGAAGTTTCTAAATTTTTTAACCATCTTTGGGAAGATAAGCCTGGTGGAAGTTATAACCCACCATCTCTGTTCTATATTTGTGAGATCCAGTAAGAACCTCTACCCTAGACCACTGCCCCTTAATATGCTTTGGAACCTCAACTTCCTCCAGCCTTCAGATGCAAGAACCACTTGTCTAAACTCTGCTCCACGGTGCTTACTCTGATGAGTAAGGGACACTGTAGCACATTGACCCGGATAAGGGGTGTGTGTGTGTGTGTATCCATGTGCATGCACAGAGCATTGGAGAGGAGTAATGCTAGTATCACTATAGTATCTATCAAAGAAATAATGGTAGGTGGTTAGTTGGAGAAAAAAACCTGCAGTGCTGCAGTGAAACATAATATGTCCAGTAAATTTGAATTTTATAGATTTCTTTGGGGTGGCCTGATTCGTCTGACTACCCTATATAAAATTCTTTCAGTGGGAAAATGTGATCTGAATTTCAGAGAGCTAACTTACAGATGAACTTTTAGCACACAACCCTTCTGTAAGTTGGGGAATGCCTATAATATGTAATGATATTCATGTAATCCTTCTGAGTGGGATGAGACATTTTAAGAAAAACCAAAGACAAATTTGGATTCACTGATGTGTTCCAGTGTTCTTCAGCTGTTCTTCAGCTAAATAGAAGATTTTCCTTCTAAATCCGTAAGATCCATTAACTCTAGACATAATGTGCCTGTTATAAGTGATTTATATTGGGAGAATGAAAGAGCCTTGTATATTTTTTGATGATTTTTTCTGCATGAAACAATCACTGTTGAACATCTCTTTCTTGGGCAGCTAGTTGTCTCATATGACTTGATACACGTTATTGACTTTTCAGAGATAGGGAAAAGGACTGGGGACAGAATGAGTAAAGCAGGACTCATGCAAACGATGTCCACACATAATTCACATGATGTACTGGAACTCTTAGTTCTGCTCCTGTCAGAACCAACTCATGTACTGTGTGTTTAGGAGATTTTTATTAGATTTAATTATTTCTTTCTCTTATTTAAAATCTTAAATTTAGTGTGGTATATTACAAAGTATGAATAGTTATCCACCAGAATTTGAACACCTCTATGTCTTAGTTTGCAGAGTCCTTCTTCATAATTATGCAAAGAATTTTTTGTGGACAGTTTATCGTCATTTTCAGGAAAATTGTAAAGGAAAATTAATTCTTAATTTTTAAAAGAGATTTATTTATTTATTTATTTTAAAGAGAGAAAGCGCAGGGGGGGGAGAGGGAGAGAAGCAGACTCCCTGCTGAGCTCGGAGCCCAACTTGGGGCTCTATCCCACGACCCATGAGACCGTGACCTGAGCTGAAAATCAATAGTTGGATGCTCAGCAGACTGAGCCACCCACCCAAGCTGCTTAATTTTTAATGCACTATATTTTATTTTGTTTTTTAAAAAGATTTATATTTATATTATAAATATAAAAATATAAAAAGATTTATATTTATATTAGAAAAAGAGAGGGTGGGGAAGGGCAGAGGGAGAGGGAGAGACAGAATCTCAGGCAGACATTGTGCTGAATGTGGGGCCCAACTCGGGGCTCAAACTCGGGGCTCAATCTCATGACCCTGAGATCATGACCTGAGTCGAAACCAGGAATCAGATGTTTAACTGACTAAGTCACCTAGGCGACACTAATACACTGTATTTTTTTTTTAATTTTATTTTTATTATTTGCCCAAGGGGTACAGGTCTGTGAATCATCAGGCTTACATCTTTCACAGCATTCACCAAAGCACAAACCCTCCCCAATGTCCATAACCCATCCACCCTATCCCTACCCTCCCACCCCCCAGTAACCCTCAGTTTGTTTTATGAGATTAGAAGTCTCTTATGGTTTGTCTCCTTCCCCATCCCATCTTGTTTCATTATTTTTCCCTCCCTNCCCTATCCCTACCCTCCCACCCCCCAGTAACCCTCAGTTTGTTTTAAATCAAAATCTAGTCTTAAAGGATATACTGCTTTTATACCATTGTTTTTGAATCTTATATTTGCCTGAGTTAATATTATTAGTAACATTTTACAACATCTTTTATTATGAAAAATTACAACACATGTGAAAATAGAATAGTATTCTTCATCAAAAGTTGAGAGTTGTCAATTCATGGGAAATCTTGTTTCAACTATATACCCCTCTGTTATTAACTATCCCCCTCCTCTGTTATTATTTTTTACATAAAAACTTTTAAATGAAATTATATATATATACACACATATATGGGGTGGGTTTTATATATATATATATATATATTATATATATATATATATAAATAAAGTACACAGTGGCAAGTCTGTATCTTGAATTTTTGCATCCTCTTGTATTATTTGAAGCAACTCCATCATATTATTTCATATCTATTTCATTCTTGTAATTTTAAAGAAATAAAATCATAGTGACCAACTTCATATAATGAAATTATTTCCATATACTTTGGTATATTAATAACAAACTTTCTAGAGTAAATAATTCAGAATAATATTAAAAACAGTTCTTCTTCCTAGTGAAAATATCTGATTGGTGTTTATATCTTACTCAAATAGGAGGTAGGGAGGTAGGGAGTCCACATGGGAAGATAACAGTCTTTTTTTCTCTCGTGAACAAATAATCATTTAGTCCCTTCTTTCTTTCTTTTTGGAATTCAAGCACTTTACGCATCCAGAAAAATCTACCCAAACTCCTAAGTTACTTTCAAATTCAAATCATAGAGCATGTGGAAAGGTCTGGGAGAGTGAAGGGGGGGGGACAATGGCAATTGAGAAAGTTAATACCTTACTTTTTCATTTTCCTGTCCTAAACATTGGGCCTGTGACAGGCCTTTCTAGGCGAGAAACAAAGAGAGAAAGGAAGGAATACAGAGCAGTAGAAGGGTTCATACGTATATGCTTATAGACGTGGAAAGAAGAAGGGAGGAGAGAGGGGAGCCAACGGAGAGAAAGGATGGGAAAGGACAGAAGGCTTGTTTAACTTCAGGGTGCTTTCTGATCCCAAACATGCCTGCACTTCAGAGATGGGAGCACTCCTATCCTTTGAAAACTCACCAGAGATTCTGGACCTAATATCTGCCTCATTCCTTTCTCGTGCAGAGTGGAAATGAGTTCTCTGGAGCTTATTATAATTGAATTAAACTGTACAGGTATAAATGAAAGAATTAAGGTGCTCTGTGGAAATCTCTTCTATGAACTTGTGCTTATTTTTCATAATACCACATTTTTAAAGGAAGTAAAAATGTGAGAAACCAGTGGGCAGGGTAGAAAGTCGGAGCAGGGATGGTGTAAATCTTTGCTGCTATCCCGTTGCACTCCTGTGGCTTTGGCAGTGAGATGCTGGCAGTCACTGCCTGTCATGCTGGCCCACGTCACCCCACCAGAGCCTGTGGTGACACGTTCTTCACATCATAGACAGCTGAGGGCGACTAGACCAGCCAGGTTAAATGATCTGTGTGTTGAGGCATGGTGTTCTGGACTGTAATCAGCCTTTGTTATGCTCTTGAATGATTATTTTCTTAGCTAAAAAGCTGGATGAAATTATTTTTGCTTCATGCCTAAAAAAGAAAATTTTCACACCCAGTTCCAGGTTGTACAGACTTGTTTGGATAATGCTGGCTTGTGGATGCTTTTACTTCCCATGTGTTTTGAGTGGTGTCCATATTTTAACAGTTTCCCAAATCACGAATACCTTTGTTTTTAGCATTTTCTCCAGGATAAAAATATGGAGGAGATAAAAACTGAACTTATTGGTTTCAATGCATTTTAATAGTCCCAGACTGTTTTGGAAGTTAGGTTTTAATTTTAACTTGAAATAAGAATTTTATTCAGGGTTCTGTGTTGACAAACAAAAGTTGCCAGTTGTGGAATCGTAAGAATTTCAAACAAATTTAAGGAAAACAACAGTTTTAGATTCTTAATCATTCTTTCATCTCTCCAGTCCCGACATGAAAAGTTTGAGAAGCTACTTACTTTCAGTTCTTAGAAATCTTTGGGGAGATTTGCAGTATCAACTTTAAGCTGATGTTCTAGCTGAAATTCTGGGATTGGTGAACACTCAGCATTCCTCAATACCAAGAAAACATGCAGTCTTCTCCAGTCCCTGACATACTTTCAATTTCTTTCTCATCCTCCTCTTGCTCTTAACCCTGTTGTCTGTTTACATCCTGGCCTGAACTGCCCCACTTGTAGCCTTTCTATCATGCTTGCACAATGCCCATAATTTTTTATATGCCCAGATGTTTTCATGCTTGTCCCCTCCCCCTTTTCTGAAATGAAACGTTGCTTTCCCTCAACCTGAGTGTTGGGAGCAAACTTCTTGAGGGGACCCCCCCCCCACGCCAATGCGCCATGAAGGTGGATGGAGGGGTACTACTTCAGACTCTTGTTCTGTCCCTGTCACTGTCCTCCATTCTGCCCCAGCTGGCTGGAGGCCCACAGCATTCTCTCTGCAGCCTGTTTTCTTTCCACACCTCCACGTCTGCTTCTGTCTTTGACACCTGCATTGTCTCCTCCCTCTCTACTTCCCTCTCTTTTGCTGACAGCAATCTCAGGATCTGTCCTATTGGCTTCCTTGAGATTCCCTGTTCATAGTTACTTGTGGCGGCCATCTTTCCTCCAGACCTGCCACCTTAGACCTTGATTCCAGGGCATGTTGAAACTTGTTTGTAGTTTGAATGCCTTGTATTTGCAGCAGCTTTGTGCTGACTCTATTCCTGCCTCCTCATACTCCTGTATTTCTTCATAAATCTGCTCTCTGATTCCACTTACCCCACAAACTCTTGGCCCTTTAGCCTAGTCTCAATGGCCAGTTGTTTCAAAGCTACCCTCTTTATGTGCCAGGCTGCTGTGGGTGATAAAGAGGCTCAGTGCAGTTTAAACTCTGCTTACAAGGAGTTTCTAGGCCAATAATATTCCACTTACACCCAGATTCACTGTGTCTAGATTATGCTTTATTCTCTGTAAAGTAGTTCCCATAACTTTTTTTTTTTTCAATCAGTTTGCTTTAATCATTTGCCCACCATTCAGTAATTTCGGCTAGGAATCACTGCTTGGGGTAAACATCTGTCAAAATAAGCCCGTGATTTTGAAAGCTGTCCCTTTGAAAGAAACTTGTGTTGAGAGAGTGGTTTTAATAGTAGCATTACTAGCCTTGACTGTTGCGATATGCATACTAAAGACTAGGTGCTGATTATCTAAGGGTCTTTGCAGTGTTAATTTACTGATACAGAAGATTCTCCCTTTGGAGAACCATGAAAGCATTTGATGTATGGATTCATGCCGACTTAATTGATGCTTCTTACAAGAATTAATCATTTTTATGTTTTTACATTCATTATAGTCCTCATTTGTGTCCTAGTAAGCCACATGCAATTCTCTGCTCTGCTTTGGGTTGATAGTTTTTCTCATTCAGTTGAGTTAGCTGTTTCTAGGTTTCACCAAGGCTGTCTGTGTTAATGGAGCTGCTGGAGATATAGATGTAATTTTTTTTTCCTAGAGACAAATAGTATTCAGAATGAAAGAATCACAGAATATTAGCACTTGTAGGGACCTTAGCGGTTATCTCATCTAACATTTATTTTATTAATTAGGGTAGTGAAGACCAGGGAGATTTTTATATTCCCAAAAACACTTTGTCTCTCAGGAATAAGCTATTTGTGGGTTTAATATATGTTATTATCCATGCACTTACCCTCATTTCTCAGATGGAATTCTGCATTAGGTAGAATATAGAGGAATTATAGGAATTTTTCATGGCACTTAATTCTGATCAAAAAGGTGTTTGGTGTTGGGAAATCAAACATAAAGGATACTTTGTAGCTTATCACAGGGTATAAAACTGAACAAACAAAACTTTAGACTTTTATTTTTTATTTCATTGGACTTAATTTAAGATGAGGGACCAGAGCCAATGAACCCAACAGACCTAGTGTGACAAATCCTAAGGCTTGTCTTTTCATTTCTTGATAATCTTATTTTAGTTGCAGAAGGGAAGCAAGTAGGAAAGTTCGACTGTCCTGGAGAGAAAAGAGAATGGTTATATATAAAGAAGAATGTATATGTATATCATATATATACAAAAAATGTGTTTAATGTGTATTGCACATTCATGATATAGTCTGTGTTACTGGACATTATGCCCTCCTGTAGTTGTGGGATTTGTCTAGAGAAAAGTAAGTGATTATTGAATGTCAGCATAACTATGTTGGCTTTACTCAGCAGCAGTGGTAAACTAGTAAGGGCAAGTTACTAAAGTCACAGTGAAGGCTCTGTGCTGTAAACAGAGTAATTTGTCAACATGTGAGTGAAAGGATTGGAAACGAGGTTGGTTAAGGGAGAACCATGGTAATGAAGATAGGAGGGGCCTGAAACCATTCTGGGGATATGGGAACTAACCGAACTCTGAGGTTCTGCTCTTTAGTATTGCATTTTAAGTTAAGTATCTTGTGGGTACATTTTAGTGTGTGTGTATTTATTGCCAGGGTACAGTAGCTGTTAATTTGGGTACCTTGTTGAGGTGCAGTAAGCTGAGTAAGAATTCATTCAGTGAAAAGGAAGAATTTCCTATCTTGGCTTTGTGATAGGTATTAAGCTTGTATTAGTCAAACCAATCCAAAGATGTTAGGGTTTTAGCTGATAGTGTATTCAATAACAATTCTGTAACTGTGTCTAGAAAGATGTAAGGTGATTATCTCATTCTGTTTTTCCTGGGTCAGACCATATCTATGAAACTAAGTTCATTTTCAGGTTACATGTTTTGAGAGAGACTGACAATTGGAAGCCCCGAATTTGGAGCCAGGATGGTGGTGAAGACCCTAAGCAGTAGTACACAAGGAATGCTCGAAAGACTTAGGAGTTTATAGACCATGGGAAGAAAATTTAGAAGAATATAATGCTCTATAAAAGTTTGAAGGAATTTCATGAGCGAGAGACATTAATCGTGTTCTGTGGTGAGTGTCAGTGTTAGCAAATAAGAGGGAGAAGGATTCTA
This sequence comes from Ailurus styani, assembly GCA_002007465.1. Lineage (NCBI taxonomy): Eukaryota > Metazoa > Chordata > Mammalia > Carnivora > Ailuridae > Ailurus > Ailurus styani. The sequence continues at coordinate 1,562,690 of LNAC01000235.1, forward strand.
GTGCAACAGAAAGCAGAACTGCCACTTACAGTAAGTGTTCAAGAATGGCGTGACTGTCTTGCTGTCTGTTGATGTGTGCAAAGTACTAGATATCCATTGAATATGAACATTTTAAAGGTTACTCTAACAGGAAATAAAAGTTGTGTCAGGGAACCTTTCAGATCCCTTATACCACTAAATCTTATGATTTCCCATGGCATTAGGGGAAAAGAATCAATAGGATTTGTGAAAGAATTTATTTTAGGGTTTAAAGACAGGAAGGAATATAGGAGGGGGGAAAAGGGAAGTTCTTTAAAGGGTATAGAGTTTCATATTTGCAAGATGAAAAAGTTCTGGAGATCTCTTTCACAACAGTGTGAGTATACTTGAAACTACTGAACTGTATACTTAGAAATGGTTAAGATGGTAAATTTTATGTTCTGTGTCTCACCACAATAAAAAGGGAGAGAAAAAGGAATGAGAAATTGACTGAGATTTCATTTAGTCTTGGGATCAGTGTGGATAGTAGAGCCGTTAAGAAACGAAGGAGTACAGGAGGGCAAGCAGGTATCTGTAGAGGAAGGTACTGACACTCTTGGAGGTGTAGGTGGGTCTTAGTCTTGACTGCTTGAGGCAGAATGAGAGTGAAGTGCACTATCAATTTTAGAAGTTCTCTAACTGGGCAAGTATATTAGCAATAGGTAAAGACAGCAGGCCAGTGGAAGACCTTGATTTAATTTGAGAAATAATCGGACTCAGCCAGAGAATCTTTGCCAAGCATCCAGCCAAGGAGGGGGAAAATGTGCAATGAAGAAAAATTCAGATAGTAGAGCCAAGGTAAGTGGCCTAAAGTGGTGAATAATGTGAAGGTTTTAGAGGACTGCTTGTATGGATTGCTGGGTGTGTGGTTGGGGATGGATCTGTTTAAAAGAGCCATGGTGGTTACTCGGATCATGTAGAGACTAACAGATAGATGAAAATTCAAATATTGAGGTTTGGGAGAGAGATTGAATCTGGGAGAAACCATACTGGGGTGCTAGTTAAAGATAACCGGGGACACACAAATGTGGATGAGATGGTTAAGGGAGAGCAAGTGGAAAATAAAAAAAAGGGCTCAGGGCAGGCAGGACAAATAAGCACATGTGATAAGCACATGCAGCAGACCCAAATTTTTAGGGAGCTGAGGAGACAGACTGAGTGGTCAGAAAGATCAGAGGGGCACCTGGCTGGCTCAGTGGGTAGAGCATGCGACTCTTTTTATTTTTTTTTTTTTAAGATTTTATTTATCAAAGAGAGAGAGAGAGCGAGCAAGCGAGCAGAAGCAGGGGAGTAGCAGTAGCAGCAGAGAACCAGGCTCCCCACTGAGCCGGGAGCCTAATGCAGAACTTGATCCCAGCACCCTGGGATCATGACCTGAGCCGAAGGCAGACGCTTAACCATTTGAGCCACCCAGGCCTCCCGAGTGTGTCTCTTGATCTTGGCGTTGTGGGCTTGAGACCCCTGTTGGGTGTAGAGATTACTTAAAAAAATAAAAACTTTAAAAAAAAGTTTATAAAAAAGTATTATAGAATCCAAACTGGGAGAGAGTATCCTTAGGGTTAAACGCTGTATGGGGGTTGAGAAGTTTTAATTTCAAGAAAAGGATTTCCAAAGAACAAATTCAGGGGAAGGGTGGGCCAGAGGCTATGTTACGACAAGTAAAGATGTGTGTGTGCAGTGCACCAAAATGCAGAGGCTTCTGTATTAAGATCTGCTGTAAAGAAGTTTGGTATGAGTGTCAGCAATGTAGGGCAGTGGCCCAAGATTGGGAGAGTAAACCATTGTTTTGTTTTTGTTTTTGTTTTTGTTTTCTTACTTAGGACAGCATTTGTTCACTGAAGTCAAGACAATAAAATGCATTGATTATCTATAGCAACACTTTTCTTTCTCATTGGGGAAGGAAACTATTTGGGCCTAGTTTTGAAATACTTTGTCATTTTTTCTTTTATAAAAATCTTAACCACTAAGACATTCCTCATTTTTGCCCCACCACACCCCAACAACAAGTATTCTGTATCCACCCATGTACAAAATGCCTTTGTGGGACCTGTGGGATCCAGTATCGTACACCATCCAGTGGGAGTCTCGCCCACTTGTGCATTGCATAATAGGCAGAGACTCCTGTCTAGGCTGTGGACTCTGAAGTGACCCATGAACCCGTTCTAGACCTTCTGGACTGCAGTCAAAGAGCCACTGGAGACCATTGACCTAGATAGTCACCTGTGGACAAGAGAGTCTTTGAAGAGGTCCAGGTTTCCAAAGGAGAAGATCCAGCACTTATCAGAGGAAAAAAAAAAAGTTTGGATACAGTAGAGTGGGTCAGCACAGTTTGACTTTATACCTGTCACGCCTTCCCTAAGGTGGTACAGCACAGGGCCAAGAGAGAACTTCCTCAGGCTGCAATTCCTTTAGTGCAGAAAAGGGAGAGTGTATGAGTGAGTGCCCAGGGACACAGTTCTACTAACTGTGTGGTGGACTCCTGTCAAAAAGCCTTCCCACTAGCTGAGTGCTAATCGCCTGCCTTTGGCTCAGGTCATGATCTCAAGGTTCTAGGATTGAGCCCAGCATTGGGTGCCCTGCTCATTGGGAAGTCTGCTTCTCTGTCTCCTTTTGCTCCTCCCCCTGCTTGTGCTCTCTCTCTCTCTCTCTCAAATAAATAAATAAAATCTTAAAAAAAAATAGAAAGAAGGGCTGAGAACTACCTAAATCTAGGTGAAAATTTGGATATCTAAGTTCACGAAGCTTTTATAGGTCACCAAACAAAATAAACTTAAAGAAATTTTCTCCAAGACACATTATAATAAAATGGTCAAAAATCAAAGACAACGAGATAATCTTTTGTGTGTGTGTGATAGTCACTGTACATTCCATGATTAGTTTTTGATGTAGTGTTCCATGATTCATTGTTTGCATATAACACCCAGTGCTCCATGCAATCTGTGCCCTCCTTAATACCTACCACCAGGCTTACCCATCCCCCTACCCCCTCCCTTCTAAACCCCTCTGTTTGTTTCTAAGAGTCCATAGTCTCTCATGGTTCGTCTTCCACTCTGATTCCGCCCCCCCTTCATTTTTCCCTTCCTTCTCCTAGTGTCTTCCATGCTGTTCCTTATGTTGCACAAAAAAGTGAAACCATACAATAGTTGACTTTCTCAGCTTGATTTATTTCACTCAGCATAATCTCCTCCAGTCACATCCATGTTGATGCAAAAACTGGGTATTCATCCTTTCTGATGGCTGAGTAATATTCCATTGTATATATGGACCACATCTTCTTTATCCATTCATTTTCAATGGGCATCTGGGCTCTTTCCACAGTTTGGCTATTGTGGACATTGCTGCTATGAACATTGGGGTGCATATGGCCCTTCTTTTTTTTATTACATGTATATCGACAAAGAGATAATCTTAAAAGCAACAAGAGGGAAAAAAAGAGCTTGTAACCTAGAAGGGAGCTCCCATAAAGCTATCAGGGGGATTTCTCAAAAGAAATCTTACAGGCTAGGAAAGAGTGGGATTCAAGGTGCTGAGAGAAAAACAAAACAAAACAAAACAAAAAAAACCTGCCAACCAGAATACCTTATTTAGCAAAGTTGTCCTTCAGAAATGAAGAAGAGATACTTTCCTAGACAAAAAAAGCTAAGGGAATTCATTATCATTAGACCTCCCTTAGAAATGCTGACAAAAATGAAATGAAAAGACTTGTTAATTGTTAATAACATGAAAACCTATGAAAATATGGAAGACATTGGTAATGGCAAGTATATAGTCATTAAAAATACTCTAGGGTCACCTTAGTGGCTCAGTTGGTTAAACATCTGACTCTTGGTTGGGCTCAGGTCATGATCACAAGATCATGAGATCAAGCCCTGTGTTAGGCTCCATGCTCAGGGGGAGTTTGCTTCTTCCTTTTCCCTCTTTCCCTCCCCTGTTCATATGCACAGTCTTGCATACTCTTTCTCTCTCAAATAAATAGAATAGAATAATACTGTAATATGGTGCTGTGTTAACTCTAGCATAAGATTAAATGACAAGAGTATTAAAAATAACTATAGCTACAATAATTTATTAGTGAATACACAATACAAAAGGGTAAATTTTGACATAAAAAACCATAAACTGTTGAAGGGAGTAAAAGGGTAGAATTTTTATATGAGATTAAAGTTAAAATTTTATTAATGCAAAATAGACTGTTATATCTGTTAGAAGTTTTATATGAATCTCATGGTAACCACAAAACAAAACTCTATATACAAAAGATAAAGAGAAGGTAATAAAGTGTACAACTATGGAACATTACCAATTCACAAAGGAAGGAAGCAAGAGAGGGAGAAAAGAACAAAGGAAATACAAAACAGCCAGAAACAATAAGATGGAATTTGTAAGGTCTTATTAATAAATACTCTAAATGTAAGTGGATTGAATTCTCCAATCAAAAGGCATACAGTGGTGGGATGGATTAAAAAAACAGACCCTATTTTATATGGTGCCTACCAGAGACTCACTTTAGCTTTAAGGACCGAGTGAAGGAATGGAAAAAGATATTCCATGCAAGAGAAAACCAGAAAAGAGCAAGTGTAGCTATGTTGATATCATGCAAAATAGATGTTGAGCCAAAAATGATAAGTAGAAACAAAAGGTAAATTACATAGCGACAAAAGGTTTCGATCCATCAAGAAGATGTAATGATTAAAAATAAGTATGACCCAACACTGGAGCACCTAAGTATATTAAGAAATACTAGCAGAGCAGGAAGGAGAAATAGACAACAATAAAATAATAGTAGTAGGCTTCAGAATCCACTTTCAACAATGGATAGATCATTTAGACAGAATATCAACGAGGAAACATTGAACTTGAACCATACTTTAGACCAAACAGATCTAACAAACATATAGAACATTCCACCCAAAAACAGCAGAATAGACATTCTTCTCAAGCACGTACAGAATTTTCTCCAGGATAGATCATATGGTAAGTCACAAAACAAGTCTTAGCAAATTTAAGATTAAAATCAAACTGGATATCCTTTCTGAGAACAGTGGTATGAAGCTAGAAATCAAAAACAAGAGGAAACTAGAAAATTCACAAATGTGAGAAAATTAAACAACATACTCCTGAACCATCAGTGGGTCAAGGAAGAAGTCAAAAGGGAAATAAAAAAATAATCTTGAAGCAAACAGAAACACACGACACCAAAATCTATGGGATGCTGCCAAAGTAATTCTAAGAGGAAACTTTACAGTGATAAAGGCCTGTTAAGAAAAAAGACCCAAAATAAGCAACCTAATTTTACACCTCATGTCACTAGAAAAAGAACAAACTAAATCCAATGTTAGCAGAAGAAAAGAAACGACAAAAGTCAGAGTAGAAATAAATGAATTAGAGACCAGAAAAACAATAGAAAGAGCTGGGTTTTTTTGCAAAGGTAAAATTGAGAAACCTTTAGCTAGACTAAAAAACAGAGACTCAAGTAAGTAAAATCAGAAATGAAAAAGGATACGGCAAGATTTCATTTCTTTTGATAGCTACATAGTACCATAAGAGACTCCTAATCTCATAAAACAAACTGAGGGTTACTGGGGGGTGGGAGGGTAGGGATAGGATGGATGGGTTATGGACATTGGGGAGGGTTTGTGCTTTGGTGAATGCTGTGAAAGATGTAAGCCTGATGATTCACAGACCTGTACCCCTGGGGCAAAGAATAAAAAATAAAAAATTAAAAATTAAAAAAATGAAAAAGGAGACATTACAGCTTATACCACAGAAATACAAAGGATCACATGACTAGTAAGAACACTTATATGCTGGGGCGCCTGAGTGGCTCAGTGGGTTAAAGCCTCTGCCTTCAGCTTAGGTCATGATCTCAGGGTCCTGGGATCGAGGCCTGCATCGGGTTCCCTGCTCAGTGGGGGGCCTGCTTCCTCCTCTCTCTCTGCCTGCCTCTCTGCCTACTTGTGATCTGTGTGTGTGTGTGTGTGTGTGTGTGTGTGTGTGTGTGTGTGTGTGAAATAAATACAAATAAAGTATTAAGAAAAAAAAAAGAAAGAAAACGAGGGCCAGGAGAAAGTCAGTGTCAGGAAAGACCAGGCAGGGAGGCTTCAGGGAGCCTTGAATTGTGCAAACAGTGCTTATCTCTCCCAGCAATGAAGTTTAACCAGGGAGGTTCCCCTGAGTCTCCGGGTTTAGAGTTTTTACTGGGGTTGTTCAAGCCCTGCATCAGTCTCTCTGCTCAGCAGGGAGCCTGCTTCCTCCTCTCTCTCTGCCTGCCTCTCTGCCTACTTGTGATCTCTCCCCACCTCTGTGTCAAATAAAATAAATAAAATCTTAAAAAAAAAAGAACACTTATAATATAACCAGAAGGAATGGATAAATTTCTAGAAACATGCAGTCTACCAACACTGAATCATGAAGAAATAGAATAATCTGACCAGCCCAATAGCAAGTAAGGAGACGGAATCAGTAATCCAATAGCTCCCCAAAAGAAAGATCCAGGACCATATGGCTTCATGGTTGAATTCTATCAAACATTTGAAGAATTAACACTAATCCTCCACCTCTTCCAAAACACAGAAGAGGAGGGAATATTCCCAAACTCATTTTGCAAGGCCAGGGTTAAAACTCTGATACCAAAGCCAGATAAGGACATTATAGGAAAAGCAAATTACAACCCAATATTGCCGATGAATGTAGATGCAAAAATTCTTATCCACATATTAGCAAACTGGATTCAGCAGTACATAGAAAAATAATACACCATGATCGAGTAGGATTTATCCATAGGATTCAAGGATACTTCAACATCTGCAAATCAGTAAATTAGGTACAACACATGAATAGAATGAAAGGTAAATATTATGTGATCATCTCAGAGGCTGAAAAAACATTTGACAAAATACAGCACCCTTCCATGATAGAAACTCTTAACAAATTAGGTATGCAAGGAACATATGTTAATATACTAACTAAACTTTATATAGTAGAGGTCATATATGACAAACCCACAGCTAACTTCATACTCAACAGTGAAAAACTGAAAAGGTTTCTTTAAGATCAGGAACAAGAAAAGGATGCCCACTCTCACCACTCCCGTTTAGCATATTACTGGAAATCCTAGCTGACCAATTAGGCAAGAGAAGGAAATAAAAGGCATTCAGTCAGAAAGGGAGAAGTAAAATTGTCTTCGCAGATAATATGATTTCATATATATAGAAAGTCCTAAGGTTTCACCAAAAAAAACTTAGAACTAAAGTTCAGTAAACTGGCAGGATACAAAATTAACAGGCAAATTTGAGTTTCTATGCACTAACAATCAAATATCTGAAAAAACAATCTCATTTATAGTAGCATCAAAAACAATAACATACTTAAGGATAAATTTAACCAAGAAGGTGAACAATCTGTGCTTTGAAAACTACAAGACTTAGATGAAAGAAACTGAAAAAAAAAATAAATGGAACAATATCCTGTATTCATGAATCAGAAGAATTAATATTGTTAAAATGGCCATACCACCCAGATCCATCTATAGATTCAGTGTAATTCCTATCAAAATTCCAGTGGTATTGTTCAACAAATGGGAAAAAAAATACCAAAAATTTTATGGAATCACGGAAGACTCCTTATAGCCAAAGCAGTCATAAGAAAGAAGAACAAAAATGAAGGCATTGCACTTTCTGATTTCAAACTATACTGCAAAACTATAGTAGCCAAAAGAGGGTGGTCTGGCATAAAAATTGACACATAGACCAATGGAACAGAATTGAAAGCCCATAAATAATATGGTCAGTTAATCTATGACAAAGGAGACAAGAATATACATTGGGGAAAAGATATTTTCTTCAATAAATGGTGCTGGGGAAACTGGACAGTTACATGCAAAAGAGTGAAACTGGACCATTACATTATACCATACACAAAAGTGAACTCCTAATGGATTAAAGACCTAAATGTAAGGCCTGCAACTATTAAACGCCTAAGAGAAAACATAAGTAATATTCTCTTTGACATCAGCTTTCATGTTTTTCTGGGTATGTCTCCTTAGGCAAGGGGAAAAAAAAGCAAAAGTGAACTACTGGAACTACATCAAATTAAAAACTTTTACACAGTGAGAGAAACCATAAAACAAACAAAAAAAAATGAAGAGGTAACCTGAATGAGAAAAGATATTGACAAATAATGGACCCTATAAGGGGTTAATATCCAGTATATAAAGAACTCCTACAGGTCACCACCAAAAAACAAAAACAAAAAACCCAAACCCAAATAATTTGATTAAGAAATGGACAGAGGACCTGAACAGGCATTTTTCCAAAGAAGGCATACAGGCAGCCAACAGACACATGAAAAGATACTCAACATCACTAATCAGGGAAATGCAAATCAAAACCATAATGAGGTATCATCTCACACCAGTCACAATAGCTAGTATCAAAAAGACAAGAAATAGAGAAGACAAGTGTTAGCAGGACATGGAGAAACGGTTTCCTGGGTGCACTGTTGGTGGGACTGTAAGTTGGTGCAACCACTATGGAAAACAGTATGGAGGTTTCTCAAAAAGTTAAAGATAGAAATATTATATGATTCAGTAATTCCATTGTTGGGTATTTACCTAAAAGAAACCAAAACCTCTAATTTGAAAAGATAAATGCATCCTTACATTTACTGTGGCATTATTTACAATAGTTAAGATACGGAGGCAGCCCAAGCATCTATCGATAGATGAATGGGTAAAGAACAAGTAGTATATGTGTACAGTGAATGTTAGCCATGGGAAAGAATGAAATCTTGCCATTCACAACAAATTATTCATTTTTAAAGTTGTAAAGCCATTGATTATGTGAATAGTCACCCCCCCTTTGGAGGAGTAGGTATATTTGTGAAATCAAAGGAAGTTTTTTTTTAGTATTTTAAGAATTTCTAGTTTTAACAGTTTCTGGAAGGGGGTTGAGGGTATAAAATAGTATGCTTTGGTCTCCAGATAAACTACCACAGAATTCAGAGCTATCTATATTATAAATCAATTCTGTTTTTTTTAAATGATGGTCATATGTTCAGACTGACCAGCATTTAAAATTAATTTGTTTAAAGTTTTCAAATAAAGCTGGTTTTGCTCCTTATACCATTATGTTTTGGAGTTATGTAATGTTTTACATAGTACATTCAAGTGTGTGAATATGTAATACCACGTACTTTATCTGATTTATATAATCAAAAGGTTTTTTGGATTTAAATACTGATGGTCTTATTAGCATGTAAGGAATACATGTTTAATTCTGAAATACTGCCATGTGAAGCAGAAGTGATTCAGCTGAGTGTATGATAAGGCAGTATATCTGTGCCTCCACTTTGTTACTTAAATAGAGAGCACTTCTCCAGGTGAGATTGTTTGGGTTTTGTAAGCTCTTGCCTTGAGGCAATGCAGTTGTTTTTCTCATTTTTAGGTTAGATTAAGAAAAACCACTTACAAAAAAAAAATTTTAGATCAGTATGCAAATTCAATATGTTTTACTTCTCCATAAATCTTGCCATTTTCTTATTTAAAATAAATGACCTTTTCAGTTTTGAAAAAGAAAAAAAAAACGCTTCCTTTTGAAACACCTTGAAGCTGGATAATGGAATGTTGGTTTTAATGGGTTTTATTTTTAACCTCCAAACAGAGCAGCATTTTGCAGACGTTGTACTTAGTGAAGAATTTCTCAATCTCGGCATTGAACAAGTGTGCAGCTTAATCTCAAGTGACAAACTTACCATTTCCTCAGAAGAGAAGGTAATTAAAATTTTCTTTTCTAGTATATTGTGAAGTAGTACTTTTCCTTTCTTTATTTCACTTTGTTTTGTAACTTTGTAATCTTATATGTGTAGTGACAGCCAGTGATCTTTGATGTGGAAGTTATTAGAAAAACTCAAGTAGTTGACTTGTTGATTGTCTGCAAATTACTGTTTCTTCACTCCACAGGAAGTTCCCTGAATTGGTAGACATTAGAGTTTTTTACTTGACCCCAACAGCAAGAACTGGCACACATTAAACTGTTTGAAACAAGTCCTTTGGGTGCTTGGTTTCTTCCCACAGCTAGATGCCTATAAAAATTGCGATCTAAGTAATTTCACTATCATGTGAGTTGGAAGAAGTTACCAGGGATAACAAAGTAATAGCTTGTTCTAGACTGAACATTTTTTTTTTTTAGATTTTATTTATTTGAGAGGGAGAGCACGAGAGCGGGGGAAGGACAGAGGGACATGGAGAAGCAGACTCCCGTCTCAGCAGGAAGCCTGATGCAGGACTTGATCCCAGGACCCTGGGATCATGACCTGAGCCAAAGGCAGACAGTTAGCTGACTGAGCCACCCAGGTGCCCTAGACTGAACATTCTTGACCATACTCTTCCTTTAGATTGGTCTCCTGCTACTCATACCCTACCCCTACCAGTGCTTCCTTTTTCCCCTGAGATCACGACCTGAGCTGAAATCCAAGAGTCAGCTGCTTAACCAACTGAGCCACCCAGGCGCCCCTGACTTTCTCTTCTGCTCTTAGTGGGTTTTATTCTTTGGGTTGGTGTTATATTCTTTGGGAATCAGGGCACAAAAGCTTGTGAACACATTGAGTTTAGAGAAACTAAACTTTTTTTCCTTTCTGTGCTTTGCATTTAAAGTTGTATGAAATTTAGCTTTTATTCTTCAAAGATATCCATCCTGCCTGAGCATAAAAAGGCGCATTTACTATTATACTTACCATGTGAAAAAATTATGTGAGAAGTGGTTGTTAGATGCATAATCTTAGCACTTTAGAAATGTAAAGAAGAGGAAGACGTTTCTAGTCATATTAACAGACATGTATTGAGTGCCTACTGAGTACCAGACACTGCCATAGCGTCACAGATATGGAAATACTAACAAAATAGAAATCTTTACTCCATAGACTAGAGGGACATACAGTGGGGTAAGTAAATGATTGCGGAATGCTGTAGAGAGTACTCTAGGAGCATTTCATCATTCCTGGGGTGGGGATGGCAGTTCAGCTTGTCTCACATGTAGGATCCAAGTTCTAAAAAATGAGTATGTGTTTGCTGGGAAAGTCCGGATGGGTGGGAATGGGAAGGGCATTCCAGGTAGAGGTAGAGTATGTAAATGTAAAAAAGGTGTGAAAGAATAATTGCATTACCTGGGTTCTATATGGTTATTAGAGTTTAGAATGTGTTTGGCAGAGTGGTAGGAGATAAGACGGGAAGATGACATAAAGTATTTTCTCAGCCGTATTAAGGAACCTCGATTTCATCCTAGTGATGGAGGACCCTTAAAGGGTTTTAAGTGGTAGGAGAATGTCATGACAATACCTTTGTGATAGAAATGTCATGAAAGCTGTTCTGCTTTTCTCCTGCTGCATAACAAGCCACTCCAAAATGTCGTGACACAAAACAATAACCTTTCATTATACTCAAAATTCTGTGAGCAAAATTCATTCAGGGCATTTTGGGACAGCTTATCTCTGCTCTGTAGTGTCTGGGGCTTTTGCTGGCTTGGCCTGAACGTCTAGAGATATTCTTATGAGCCATCCTGGAGCTTCAGTCCGTCTGCACAGGTAGCTTATGTCTCCAGAATTGCCACAGTGGCTCCTTCATTCATTTGTCTGGCTCCTGGACTGGAGTTTGGTTGGTATCTCCCTCTACCTCTGTCCTCTTCCCCGTCCCCTCCTTGCCCTCCCTCTGTGCGGCTAGTTTGGGTTCCTTGTTCCATGGTGATCTCAAGTAATCAGACTTCTTGCATGACATCTGTCTTCCCCCAAATGAGCATTTCAAGAGACCCGAGTGAAAACCAAAAAGCTTTAGAAGTCACGTAGCACTGCTTCTGCTGGATTTTTTTTGTTGTTGATTTTGTTTTGTTACACGGGGCCAACTTAGATTCCCTGTGGCAGGTTTACCACATAAGATGTGGATACTCAGAGATGTGCTTTGTTAGGGGACCGTTTTGGAGGTCAACTGTCACAGTGATGGTGTGCTGAATGAACCAAAAGTAGGCTGAGGGTCAGACAGGAGGATGTTGAAGTCATACCAGTGAGCAATAGGATCTGATGTAGGAGGGTTCAAACAGGTGGAGAGTGAGCAGAGCTGAGAAATAGTAGATAGAATTGACAGGATTCTTTTTATTTCTAGCACCCAATACATAGAGGTACTTGGTAGGTACTTGCTGACCTGAATGAATTAAAGAAGCATGTTAACTATATTGTAGGTAATTTTTAGTTTCTTGCTCTATTCCTGTATCAACAGAAGTTTTTTTTGTTTGTTTGTTTCCATTAATCCACTTACCTGTCATCAGGCATTTTCTACAAGCCTTTAAAAATTACTGGGTTATGTGTTCATCGGCCTGGAAGGAAATTATATAGCCAAATACAGTTTTCATATTAGCTTGTTAGCTTGTTCATATGTTGTTAAGTTGTAATGCGGTTACATTTTAACGGCATTAAGATGATTTTCTTTTAAGAAGATTCAAAAATACTAGATTTCTTTTAAGAAGATTCAAAAATACTTTTAAGAAGATTCAAAAATACTAGATTTTAATATATTCCATTGTGAGAAAAGAGAGTTCATCTATTCTGCACACCCTTGATTTAGAAATGTACGGTTGATATGTGTAACCCTAAAGAAAAGCCCCCAAAGTAATTGTTTATAAGGGCACGTGATTTTCATTGCACAATATCACTTTGCTTTATTATTTTGGGTGCTTTATTCCAAAGAAACTTGGGATTTAAATCTAGGTAAGTAGAACCAAATTCCAATTAGGAAGGTTATCAACGACGAATCAGATCGCATACCATCATGTTATCACAGCTACCGCTTAAGTTCAAGAACACTAGACAACGCATTTGATGAAATGCTCAGTAAATACCAAATGAACAATACTTAATACACAAAAGCATTAAAGGTACTTACTAAATTAAAAGTAGGACTACCATATGATCCAGCAATTCCACTTCTGGGTATATCCAAAGGAGATGAAAACAGAATCGTGAAGACACATCTGCACTCCCATGTGCATTGGTCTGTTGCAGCATTATTCACAAGAGCCAAAATGTAACAACCTAGTGTCCATCAGTGAATGAATGGATAAAGAAGATATCACACACACACACACACACACACACACACACACACACACACTGGAATATTATTCAGTCATGAGAGAGAAGGAAATAGCTGCCATTTGTGACAACGTGTGAACCTTGAGGGCATTATGCTAAGTGAAAGAGGTCAGGAAAAAAAGACAAATGCTATATATCACTTACATGTGGAATCTAAATAAACTGAACTCATAGAAACAAAGTACAGTGGTGGTTACATGGAGTTGGGGATGGGAGAAATGAGGAGATGTTGGTGAAAGGTTATAAACTTCTGGTAATAAGATGAGTAAGTTCTGGGGAATGTATAGTATGGTGATTATAGTTAACAAGACTGTATTATATACTTGAAAGTGGCTAGGAGAGTAGATCTTAAATGTTCTCACCACAAAAAAGTGGTAATTATGTGACATGATGAAGGTATTAGCTAAAGCTGTGATGGTCATCATTTGGCAATGTATAAATATATCAAATGAACATCTTAAATTTACACAGTGTTATCTGTCAGTTATACTTCAGTGACGCTGGAAAAAAATAAAGTACTTAACTGAATACCAAATTAAAAGAAAGACTGAGTAGCTTTTTAAGTACAGCACAGGTCAGGATTTTGAAAAATTTGAGCTATGTATTAAACTTGGATGTCTTAGCAGGAACTAAATAAAATGTAATCTCATCATACTTCATTCACATGCCTTGGTCCATAACTCATTACTTATTTTTCTTTTCCCCGTATTTTCTGCAAGGTATTTGAAGCAGTAATAGCTTGGGTAAACCATGACAAAGATGTAAGGCAAGAATTTATGGCTCGGCTGATGGAACACGTGCGGTTACCTTTGCTTCCTCGGGAATATTTAGTTCAGGTAAAAGCATATGCAAAACACACATATACACATAACACTTTGTCACTGTGCTGACAGCACGTAGATGCCTGTTATACAGTGCTAAGACCTGTAGAGTACAGATCCACAGGATGCAGGACAGAGGACAGTAAAGTCCCCTATAGTCCTTGGCAACTGCTCCTTCTTTGGCCACTCCCCATTCTTAGAAATTTGCTCCCCCTATTTTTGATGTGAGCAAGCAAATACTAGAGCTTATCCAGGCAGTATTTATGGTCATTTACACATAAATAATTTTACCTGTGCTTCTGTGTCCCTGCTCTGCATCTTCTTTGCTTTCCTTTTGAACTTCTTCTGATTGCCCTGCAGAAATGGAATTTTGACATTTGACCCAAATACTATTTAATTGTACATCATAGTTTTACAGTGGCATGCATTTGTTTTCCCTCTTCTTTATTTCTGTTTCTTGGCCAGTTTTATCATGAAATAGTTGTCCCTGTCATAGGATTATGTCTTATTTCTTCTTACAGAGGGTTGAAGAGGAAGCATTGGTCAAGAATAGCAGTGCTTGCAAAGATTACCTCATTGAAGCTATGAAGTATCATTTGCTGCCAACAGAGCAGCGTGTATTAATGAAGAGTGTCCGGACCCGACTGAGGACACCTATGAACCTTCCCAAAGTAGGATCTATTGTTCACACTTGATATTACTTCACCTGAAGGACCCATAGCGAGGCTGTTAATGTTTTTATTCATCTGAATTTCCATGTGCCTGAGAATTCATTGTAGTGTCCATAATTCAGCTTCTCTGTTGGGTTTGTGTGTGGAGGGTGGGGATTGTTTGGTTCTTTTAATCTTTATAAACCGCATGATGTCACTGTTCTGGAACAGAAAGCAACTGATTTTTGTCCCTTCTGAGTTTTACTAGCTTTAGTTATAGTAGAAAGGAAAATCAGAGTAGGTAGACAGATTTGTCTGTAAGCTATGTGTTTAGGTAATAACTGAAACCCAAGCAGCTTCACAGAATTACATATTAGAGTTAAGGCTGACGAAGAGCTTGTTCGGTTTGTTTCCTTCCTCTTCCCTGTTGTATATGTCTGAGGGTTCACTCACGCATCATCTGTAGTCATTTCAGTGTGGGTCTCCCCTCTGTGGTCCCACATCGCCAGTGTTCACATTTCCCTTCTGTGAGAGTTCATGTTCTCTCTTATCTTTTTAGTTGAAGCCATTTATGTTTTACTGATTTAATTTTCCTGACAGAATAACCCCGCATTTCTGTCTCTGTTTGCAATTTCTTGTGCCCTTTTTCCATCTTCACGGTACTAGAAAGCCAGCACTTTATGCATCATTTTGTATATGGTCTAATCAGAATGATCCATAATATAATGCTTTTATTTATGTATTTATTTTTAGCTCTTGTGGTGGGGCAATGATAGATTAAGAAATAAAAATTAATATGTTACCCATTGTTTTCTTACATCATGTTTAATTACCACTCTATCTTTTCCATTAAATTATGTCTTTTAAATTCTTTCACTTAATGCTCTTAGTGTTTTCTTTCAAGTTTTATTTTTGGAGTGTACATTTTTAATTTCTTCAAATCTGTGTTGGCATTGTTTTTCTGTTCTGCCCAGTGTTAATACCAGTTCTCAATTTAGAACCAACTGTGGATTTTGCAAGTATGCTTTTACTCCTTTTCCTAGATCATTAGTAAATATTTTAACTTAGGATTGACCTCAGCGCTCTTCCTGGTGACACCTTGCTAGAAATACCCACTCACTGACAAAGTCCATTTGTAGAAAATTTCAGTCCATAGGATTATGTTTATTATCTAAGCCAAAAATAAGTAATTTGGCCTGTAACATCCAGTGAGATTCAGGATCAAATAGATTCAAATTTGGCATGACTTTTTTTTTTAAACGTCCCTCTGCGTGTTACTCATCATTTTGTCATTTCTTAGAAGTTCGGATGCTTTTCTCAAAATATTCTAAATTTTTACTCAGAATTATTATCACTTAAAAGGTATTTACAAGGCATTCACTTCCTACCCTGTTTTGAAAATTGGTATTTGCCGTTTTTAAATTTTCTGATCTCTCCTCAGTTCTCCAAGATTTTTCAAAAATAATTGTAAGTGGCTCAGTAAGTACATTAGCTAGTTCCCTTAACACTTTAGTATGCATGCCATCCGGGTCTGCTGATTTTATAAATGTTTACATTTTCCAAATACCCTTTTACCTGCTTTTATAAATAGCCATCTTATAAGTCTACATCACTTCATATTTGTCCATATTATTTGGTGTCAGTTTTTGTTCTTAAAAAAAAAAAGATTTATAAAAAGTGTTCATAGTCCTAGCCCATTTAAATTACCATTTCTTTTTATGCTAGTTTTTTCAGCATCCTTCTAAGTAGTTTGTTTTATTTTAATACTTTTTAAAATATTCCATATTTGTAAACATTCTCTTCTTCGGCATCTTTAGCTTTGCTGTCTTTAACTATACTGCAATGACCTTTAGAGTGAAAACTAACTCTCTTCCAATTTTTGGAATAAACATGTCACTTTTGGAAACTTTCTGAAGAGTTCTTGGTAAAATCCTATCAAGTATTTTATTTTCTCTTTTGTAGAGTTGTGATCATCTGTTCAGTTATATTATTTCTGGGCTTTTCTGGTTGTGGCTTTGGAGTGGCCTTTCCAACTCTATTAATATTTCTGGATTTCTCAGTTCTTTAGCTTTTATAGTACCCATCAGGATTCTCATTCATTCTGCTCTCTCAGGTGGCTAGGGGGGAGGGGCAGCAGACATGGCAGGTAGCAGTGCACTCCACTGTTGCTTTGACTTTGCATTGCATGATCCTTTCTCAACATTTATTTATCTACACGTATTTTTGAAAAGATGCTTGTATTGGATGCTCTTTCAGCAACACTGTTTGCCATTTTAGAGTGGTTATATTCAAGATTAATTCGGAGTAGGTAGGTAAGAATGACGCAAAGATTAATTTCTCATGCTTACGTATTTCATAATAATGATGCATTTTATCACAGTAATGATTAGACAGATCAGACAAAATGTGGTAGTAGTGTTAAAGAAACTTTTGTAATATTCAGTAATATTCCACAGTGACTTAGTACTTTTTACATTAGGCTCTGATTCTGTGGCCTTATACAGATTTTCATGAATGATTATATCTCGAACATTAGTTTTGCATCTTCAGTAAACAGTATTGGGATTGTGTAAGGCACTCTTGGATTTGGACATCATAATGAGAAACTATGTTTGCTCCTGTATTGTTGCCTTTTCACTTTGGAATCTGTAGTTTTACAAATGCTATCATATTATTTCTGTGCATGTCTTTTTCTACATTTTACTCAGGATATCTGTTGAGATTTCCAGTTGGAAAATTATGAAACTTGATTTTTCAGGAGGCATTTTCTAACTAATATTTAATAGGTGAAGAAAACAAAAAAACAAAGTTTTATGTACATTTTAGGATGGTCGCTTGAGTTTGTTTAACTCCCTATCCGTTGCCTTCCTTAAACATGTCACATTTAACTTTTCCATACAAAAAAAATGTTTCCAGTTTTCTATTCCTTTACATTAGCATAACTACTTTGGTGTTTCTCAAATGAGATCAGATGCCTTTTACAAATAACTGGTGTGTCAGAGTCACCTCTTTTGATGGTTAGCAGCACAGTGGTTTTTAATGCAGTCTCTTGATCTCATACAAATATCCTTGCTCTCTTGTGTTCCCATTATCCATTCTTTGTCCCTGTTCTGATTCCTGGAGTCCCAAATCCTCACCTCATTCTACTGTTCTTGGGTGAGCTCAGGACGGATAATGCTGCCTTTCTCTGTATTCAGTAGTGCATTTTCCCTTCGGTCCTCATTGTGATGTGCAGAAGGGAACCTCCGCGCGGAAAGCATGAAATTCAAAGTTTGAGAATCATGAAATCTAATAAATCAGTATTGTTTCCCAAGGATTTTTTGAAAAGTATTCCCTTCAGAGATTTGTTCTTTAAGTGATCTTCGGAGATGTTGACCAACCCTTTTTTAACTGTTGCCTAACTGCCAGGCAGTGTTTAAAAGTTTAAATGTGGATCGATCTCACTTAAATAGCTGGATATGGGGTTGATCTTTCTGTCTGTTCTGCCTCTTTGATTTTACAACCTTGCCTTTCTTTTCCCCCTCCCCTTTTTTCCCCTTGGGGGAAAGCAGAGAGAGTATTGCAGATTTTCTTAATTCTTCCTTTTACTTATTTGCATCAACATTAGAAGAATGACACATCTGAAAAAAACCATGTTGTTGGTCAATTCTCAGTCTTTTTTAAGACCTTTAAAATTTCTTCTACTCTGCAGTTAATAAATTACTAAAGGAGACTTCTTTTTGGAAACTTGGGATTTACTCTGATTCAGGAATCATGTTTTCTCTGTACCCATCTTTCTGTAGTTCTAAGTACAGGTAGGTCATTGCTTCGTTAAGGTTGCAAACCTCCCCTTTTTGTATGTATGAGTCATTCCATCTTCTATTGTTTTGATTTTTTATTTCCTTTGAACATCTGTTTTCTCCTATCATCACATCATCTTTCCCCTCAGGTCCTTGCCATTCTTTAAAGTTTTCCATGCGTGACATCATTAACTTTTATGTTCTTCGATTTGATAGCTGTGTTTTCAGTGTTGCCAAAGAGTGCCCCTTTGAACTTGGTAAAAGACAAACCTAGTGAGAGCTAAATTCCATCTGTCTCTCAAGGTTGCACCCCCTCCAGGAAGCTTTCACTGAATTATGGCAACATTCTATTTTCTGATCAGCATTAGCAATTAATGTCTATACTAATCATATACCTTTTGGGTCATACATAATTGTATATTGTTCTTGAATTACTTCATGGGTCTTGTCTCCTTAGTGAGATCTATAAGCTCTTGGGAGGTAGAGACCATGTCTTATATTTCTTATGTGTATTACACCTAGCACGGTTCTGGATAAATATAGATGATTGGCACTTAGTAAATAGTTGGATTGAGTTGAAGAAGTTTGTAGACCTTGTTTATTCTTAACACTAGCCTATTGTACATTCATTCATTATGATCTAGTATCTCCATTATCTGTCCTTTAGATTGGTTTATTTGTGTGGCATCAAGGGAGGTCTCTACTTGAGATCTAGGAATGTATGCTCTCTTGTGAACTCCAGTTCATTTACTCCCCCTTTTTCAATAGTTTTTTCTTTTCCTTTTTTCATGTTTCTTTTAATACCTTACTCCCCTTTTCATTTCACCTACCTACTAACATAAATTTCACTTCTGTCTGTTCTCCCGGATTGTAGAGACCCAATCCCTGGTCATTACAAAGCCAGGGTCTAGTTTATATAGCAAGCCCTATGACCTATTGCAGCCTTGCCAGTGCTGACTGCCTGCTGTTTTTTGGCTTTAATACTGCTTTTGCTTGAAGGATCAGAAACTTATTTTAGTTTCTGAAATCCTTATTTTTGACTAAATGTGCTAGATAATAGAATTGTAGTTCTAACATGTGCCCCCTTTGTTAATGTTTATTAAGTGTTGATTAGGTGGTTGTTTTTCCCCAGCTCACCCTACCATTTCATCCTAACACTCTCCACATCAGTGTCTTTGTAAGACATTTTAAATCTCTCTATATGCAATAGTTGTTTATTCAAGTGCTTACATTTCTGCCCTTCCAGTTGATGGTGGTAGTTGGGGGCCAAGCACCAAAGGCTATCCGAAGTGTGGAATGCTATGACTTTAAGGAAGAGCGATGGCATCAAGTAGCAGAATTACCTTCCAGGAGATGTAGGGCAGGTAAGCATGATGCATTATGGTCATTTCTCTGCTGCTGGGTCATTGGGAGCTTCACTGTCAGGTCTTATTTTATTAATTAGAAGACTCTTTACTAGAAAAGCTTTGATTAAAATAGATGTGTCATTAAAGCCCCAAGACATTGTTGGGGATAGCCACTCAGTCTTCATCTTTACATACCGTTCTGATTCTCTAGTATCAGTAGTATCATGTAAACTACCTTCCAAAATGGAAGGTAGTACTTTAGCAGTATATCTTGGTTACTTGGTGATGGTTACATATCAGCATAGTTACTTCATTCTTTAAGAGCTGTTTAATATTTGGGGGTGGGTCTGGATGTAGTATAGTTTTTGCTAATTTTTGTTGAACATTAAAGCTTTTTTTAATCTTATGTTATAAACAGTGCTACAATGCATCCCTTACCCTTACATCATTATGTACATGTGCCAATATATTTAGTGGGTAAAACTCTAGAACTTAATTACTGATTCAAAGGGTATCCTAAGAGGAAACTCCAATTATTACTACCACAAATAGTAAAATACGAAGGTGCCCACTTCCCTACATTCCCAACAACACCTTGTGATTAGAGGTTTTGAGTTTTGCCACTCTGGTAGATGGAAAATGTTATCTCGTCTTACCTTGTACTTCTTTTATTATGAGGAGAGCTCAACGTCTTTCTGAATTGTCAGTTTATGATTTTTGCCATTTTTTATTATTTCATTGGTTTGACAGATAATATGGTAAGGAAAGTATCATTTTTGTCTGTCATATGTGGTGTGAATATTTATTTGTATTAATCTTTTCTTTTTTGATTTTACTTGTGTTATCTTTACCACATAAAAGTTTTGCCATTTTATGAAGTCCTGTACATCAAAGTTTGCCTTTGGATTTAAGGATTTATTATGTAGAAAAGCCTTATTCAAAACTGTGTATGTGTGTGTGTGTGTGTGTGTGTACACATACATGTTTTTTATTTAAGTTAAAAAATTATTTTTAAACTTTTTATGTTGAAATAATTTTACACTTAAAGTTGCAAAGATACTACAAAGTGTTCTGATCTTTTCATTCCTTAATATCTTACACAACTGTGATACAATTTTCAAAACTAAGAAATTAGCATTTGTACATTACTATTAACTAAACTACAGACTTCATATTTTATGAGTTTTTCCATTAGCGTCCTTATTCTGTTTCAGAATCCCATATTGCATTTGTCATATTTCTTAGTCTCTTCTGCTCTGTGATAGCTCTGTAGTCTTTCCTTCTCTTTCGTGCCCTTGATTCTTTGGTCAGGCGTTCTGAAGAATGTCTCTTGGTTTGATGTTTTCTCCTCATTAGATGGAGGTTATCATGATTATCTCTGGTGATGTTAACTTCAGTCAGTTGGTTAAGGTGGTATCTGCTAGGTTTCTTCCCTAAAAGAAAATTATATTTTTGAAATATGAATTTTTCTAGTATTTTCAGAATTTTAATTTTTATATTCATATCATAAATGTATAGACTTTATTTTGATATAAGAAGTAAGATGTGGAATTGCTTTTTTTTAATGGTAACCAGTTCAAAGGTTTTTTATTGACTAATTCAACTGTTTGAAATGCTGCCTTTATCATATACTAAGTTTCTACATTTATTTGGTTTTATTCTGAATATCCTATTCTGTTCCAGACTCATCTTATCTGTTTTATGCATCAAAACAGAGAAGTTATCATTATAATTACTGTGCTTTATAGTTTATTTTAAGGTATGATGGGACTAGTTACATGACTGGTGATAGGACTTGCATCTTCTTTCTTTAGTAGATTTTTAACATTTTCTTCATATGGTTCTGTATGTTTCTTGGCAAGGTTATTCTTAGATATTTTGTCTCTATTGTTACTCTTGGAGTCTTCCCTGATATTTATAACTGGTTTCTTCGTATCTGATTCCCGATTCAGTTTCTTTTTTTTTTTAAGAAACTTTTTTTTTAAAGATTTCATTTATGTGAGAGAGAGAGAATAAGAGAGAGCATCAGAGGGGAGAAGGTCAGAGGGGAGAAGGTCAGAGGGGAGAAGGTCAGAGGGAGAAGCAGGCTCCCCGCTGAGCAGAGAGCCCGATGTGGGACTTGATCCTGGGACTCCAGGATCATGACCTGAGCTGAAGGCAGTCGCTTAACCAACTGAGCCACCCAGGTGCCCTCAGTTTCCTTTTTGTTGCACCATTAACTCATCAGGCTGGGTCCATTCCAAAGTGTATTTTTCATGCATAAATTTTACCTTCATTGTGCCCTCATGAAAGCACAATGTGCCTCCTCACCCACTTCAGACTAGAGTCGATGCCCTATTAACTGTGGAATTCTGGCCAAATTACTCAAACTTCTGGAAGCTTCCCTTTAACTTTAGGGTGTATCAGTTCTTTTAGTTCACCCCCTTCTCTACCCAGAGTGTTTGGGCTCATATATTGTTTTCTGCCTTGTCACCTGCAATACTCTAGCACTTGGCAAGCATACTGTATATCTCTGAGAGATGTTAGATTTTTGTTTTGTTCATAGAGAAGAGAAAATGAACATTGCAATGGTCCACATTCCCTAGTGTTCCTCATGATTCATACTGCCTGTTCTGTTCACTGGCTACCCAGGCGTTCCCAGCAGAAATACCACATTTTCTTTATTGAGGGCACTCAGGAAATCCAGAGGTTACTCTTCATCATTCATTAGTCCTCTGCCTACTTAAATTGCCTGTTGCCCACAGCTCTCCTCAAACACTTGAGTTTTACTGGAAAGTAGCTTGAGTATTCATTTCCTCATTGAACCAGGGGCTGAAAAGTCATTCCTTTCCCTGACAGAGAGCTGCCAACACAGGCAGTTTCATTTGAACTGTAAAGAGTCTTCATGCCACAGGAAGCACTGTACATGCATACATATTTTGTAAGCTGGGGGATCAGGCACCAGAGGGTAAGATAGTTGGGGGTCGTGGTATATGCCTTGCCTGATCACATCATATGAAACACTGAGCTAGTCAACACTTTGGACTGCTGATTCCTGATCTCCTAGCTGGATTCAGAGAACTGTGAGGCACAGTGCCTGTCCCCAAGCTGAGCAGTGACAGAAGCACTGCAGAACTGAAGACCGATAAAACTTTGAGCAGTGTATAGTGATGATAATGCAGACTGTGCAAGATTTACTAACCTCAGATGCACCAACTAGGTGTGATTTGCTCTGGGGGGTTCAGGAACTAGAGGTAATCCCTTCAGGCTAAAGTGGTTCGAGAGAATGTGGACCTTTCACTGGGACTTGAAACTTGAAGAAAGCAGAGTGGATGGTGAGAGGGGCTGCTCAGGTCAGGACAACCACAGGAAAAAGCTTAGAAAAGTGAAAAGGTGATTAAACCCAGAGGCTAGCAATTTGGCTTCTCCATCCAGGGATTCCCTAACCTCTCATTAGCCCAGGGTCAGCAAACTTCTTACAGGACCAGAGAATAAGTGTTTCAGGCTTTGTGGGTTATATGGTCTCTGTCACAACTCAAGTGCCCCTGCAGTAAGAAAGCAGTCATAGACACTGCGTAAATGTATGGGCAGGGCTGTGTTCTAGTGAGACTTTATTGTGGCTGTAGAAATCTGAATTTCGTGTAATTTTTTCTGTGTCACAAAATATTTTTTTTTCTTTTGGTTGTTTTGCACCAATTAAAAAAATGTAAAAGCCATTCCTGGTTCATAGGTTCTAAAAAAAATAATCACAACTCCATAAAATCTTTTAAAAAAAAAAAAAAATAATCACAACTCCTGATTTAGCTCATTAACATGATAAACCAGTAGTACGTAATACAAATTGAGTATAAACATATAGAGTAGAAGATCCAAAATTGAAAGCTGTGGGAGCTGTATACAAGTTTAAGTAGTTGGCAAATATTGCCTCAGTATTTAAGGCTGTAAATAAATATTTGAAAAGCCAAGAGTCAAAATAATACCTCAGCCCACACCATTGCATTTTTTAATAATCTTAGAAAGGAGGACGATTTAGTGGTTATTCTTGCTAATGAATAGAGTTGTATTTAGTCAGTGTTCTCCTAAGAGCAGTTTATATTCTGACAACAGCTGTGGACTTACTGGAACGCAGCCTTTAGATAGTGTGGTTGTCTGGTTGCATGGTCATCATTAACTGCTGGATTTCTTTTGCAGGGATGGTCTACATGGCTGGGCTTGTTTTTGCTGTCGGTGGCTTTAATGGCTCCTTGAGAGTCCGCACTGTAGACTCCTATGACCCTGTGAAAGATCAGTGGACCAGCGTTGCAAACATGCGGGACCGCAGAAGCACTTTGGGGGCTGCTGTACTGAATGGATTGTTGTATGCCGTGGGAGGCTTTGATGGCAGCACAGGTAGCTTCCTTTTGGTCTTTTCCCTTTGCATTAGAATTAACGTAGCAATCATGTTTAGGGAATAAATTGTGGCAAAATTAGGAGACATTTGAGTGTTTTAATGAGTATCATAAAGGTAAGTTTAAAAGCTCCCATCAGGAGTTCTTTTAAGGGGCACCTGGGTCGATCAGTCAGTTAGTTAAGTGTCTGCCTTGGGCTCAGGTTATGATCCTGGGGTCCTGGGATTGAGTCCTGCATTGGGCTCCTTGCTCAGCAGGGAGTCTGCTTCTCACTCTCCCTCTGGTGCTCTCTCTCTCTCTCTCTCAAATAAATCAATCTTTTTTAAAAAGTTCTTTTAAATAGTGGAAGAGTACTAAGTATATAAATTTTCTTCTTTATGCATATCACTGTCAGTCCTCTTAACCACTTTTAAAAAGCTAAGAAGTATCAGTAGCTTGGGTAGGAGCCCTGGGGAAGAGAGGCTGCTCCTACGTATCCTGTAATTGATATGTTTACATTCCACCATTTTCCTCTTTTAATTTAGTCCAATTTAACATACCTGAAGCGCTTTTCCCTGATAATATATATAAAGGAATAGTTACCTCACCTTTTTTTTGTTGGGGTTAGAGGAGGAAATGAAGAGCATTGTGCTTTGTTACAGGTTTATCATCTGTGGAAGCATATAATATAAAGTCTAATGAGTGGTTCCACGTGGCTCCAATGAACACAAGGAGGAGCAGCGTGGGTGTCGGTGTTGTCGGAGGTGGGTGCTGACAGTTGTTTCAGGTGAACCTCTCCAGGCACGTATGGCTTTTGGATTGCTACAAGTGATTCTTCCAATAATCTAAACACCAGTTTTCTAAATGGGCAAGCAAACGATCATTTAAACAAGGAAAGGAAGAGCCATTGTAAAATTTTATATTTTTAAAATTAGCTTGTGTATATAAACTAAACTGTGGAAGCCCTTGTTCTCTGGTTCTCCTTTTCTCCCTCTGTCGTCGTCTTTACCCCATTCTTCTCTCGCTCTCTCTCTCTTTCTGTTTGTAACTTGTATAAAACTGTTAACTGATCTCAATTCAGTTATTTAGGGAACAAATCAGATGACATGTGCAAAATTTTATTTCTGGAGAAGGGCTGTTTCATATTTAAGAAGATGGGTTGCCACAATTATTTACTTATAGTCTGCCTTGTCCACCAAGAGCTTGAGAAAGGTTATAACTATTATTTTTTTGGTGTGATTTTTTTTTTAATCTGCTTGGGCAGATTTGTGGGTTCTCACTCTTTCCCCACTACTGGTATAATTCTTTGTACTAACTTTTTTAAAAAATAGCTTTATTGTGATATAATTCACATACCATACAATTCACCCATTTAAAGTGTACAATTCAGTGTACACACATCACCACAATTCATTTTAGAACATTTTTATTCCCCCAAGAAGCAGCCCCACTTCCCTTAGCTGTCACCCCCATCTCCCCAGACCTCAGCAGCCACTAATCGACTTTGTCTACATATAAATTTCCCATTTTTGGACATATCATATTAATGAAATAATATAGTATGTGTTCTTTTGTGACTGGCTTCTTCGATTTAAAATAATGTTTTGCGGATTCATCTGTGTTGTAGCATTTACCAGTATCTCATTTCTTTTTATCACCAAATAATATTCCACTGTATACTGGTACTAATTCTTGATGTAACTTTTTTCCCATTTTACTAAGATTTCCAAGGTATTTGTTTCCCATGATGTTGTTCACTTACCAAATAATGTTATTCAAAGATGCAATGAATGTACTTTATTATTCAGATTTATTGATGAAAATGTTAAATTAATATCATCAAATTTGCCCTGCAGAGCTTCATAATATAGTTTAGTGACTCCTTTGATCACCATTAGGCAATATCTTTATAGTTTATAAAAATAATAAAAGATTGCTACCGTAGAGGAAAATACTTTATGTCTTGAAAAAGTAGCTTTTTATGAATTTGGCTTTCTTTGTGATTCCATGTTTAGGTTTGCTCTATGCTGTAGGGGGCTATGATGGAGCTTCACGTCAATGTCTTAGCACAGTAGAATGCTATAATGCTACAACAAACGAGTGGACCTATATAGCAGAAATGAGCACCAGACGGAGCGGAGCTGGTATGTAGGAAACTCATTTAGATTAAATCACAAAAATGATGGAAAAGAATAAACAAATGAAACAATTCATTGGCTTCTCTTTATATTACTGTAAAATATATTATATATACTGATTTTAAGGACACTGTTAAATGTCTACTGAATTAGGCAGGTAGATGGATAGCTATATTTAAATATCACTTTGTGAAATTCCTAAGTGCTATATTAAAGGCTTCTTGTATCACTTAATTATTTATATTGTTTGCATTCTTTGAGTTTTTGTTCTTAGTTCTTATTGAGCTTCATATTAAGTTTCTTCATTTCCATTTCTTACGAGTTTTGTGCTTTAATACTGGTTTACTTTTACCGTGAAAGTTGTTTTCAGAAGGATTGTTAAAGGACTTCCCTCTTTGTGTTTCACCCTCATATTATTTTTGTTCTATTTGACATGCCTTTTTTAGAATAGTAGTTCTTATTGACATTCCCATTTGTCAATTCAATTATTTAATTCCATTTCTTGTGTGCTTTAATATGGCCTTACTGTTATAAGTCATTTGAATAAACCCTCGTATGTTACAAATTTCTTGTCACTTCTACTCTACTCTACTATAGTTTGGTTCTTTGTGTTTTATAGGTGTTGGTGTGTTAAACAACTTACTGTATGCTGTTGGGGGTCATGATGGTCCTTTAGTACGAAAAAGTGTTGAAGTATATGATCCCACCACCAATACATGGAGACAGGTTGCAGATATGAACATGTGCAGAAGAAATGCAGGTATCTGTCTACCTTATGATTATGGAATTTATATTGATTTGTATTCACAGTTTTACTAGTATTGCTGTATATTTTCATTCTTCTTTTACTGATTTGGGTTTTCTAGTAGATTAGCTCTATAGAAACAGAAACTTATGTCATAATCCTATATAGTGAATGCCTAGCATAGTGGCTACTTTTTGGTGATAATGTAGAGTAAATTAGAGGAAGAGCCCTCTATATTTGATGCTTAAATTCATTCATTCTTACCACAGATATTTTTGAGTGCATACCATGTATCATGTACTGGAGTTCCCAGTCTCAGAGTTTAGTGTGGTTGAGTATTTATATGAGGTTAAAAGCTAGTAGTTTATCTGAATCTGAAGCTTAAAGAAGCTAACCCTAATTTAATATAGTTTGTGATTTCTAAAATTGGAAAAGCTAAAACATCAACAATAAGTAATTTCTTTAAAGATTTATTTATTGTAGAGAGAGAGAGAGCACGAGCAGGGGGAGAGGGAGAGAAATCCTCAAGTAGACTCCCCGCTGAGCATGGAGTCCAACACAGGGCTCCATCCCAGAACCCCGAGATTGTGACCTAAGCTGAAATCAAGAGTGGAACACTTAATCAACTGAGCCACCCAGGTGCCCTACAACAGCCAAGTAATTTTAAGAAAGCTGAGATCTTCACACTTAGGAAACTAACTACTTAAAAAGAACAACTATGGAAGGGAAATAGAAATGGAAAATAGATTCAGCATAGCTAAATAGTCTTTTCAGGAAATGCTGGTTGTCTTTAAAATGCCATTATCTTCATGCCATTTCCCATAGTCCAAAATAAGTTCCTCATGATTCTCAAACTCACTGTATAGCACTGGGTGATTTTGCAAGATGCACCCCCCTCCCAAATGCTCTTCTTAATCTCTCTTTATTTTTAAAAAATTTCTAATTAAGTTGATGTGATTATGAGGGGAGACTAAGTATATGGGACTGCAAGCACCTTTCCCTTCATCCAGTCAATTGTATTTGGTGAGGTACTAAAAATCTCTTGGTTATAGATAGTCCAGAACCGTGGTAAGACCCACAAATCTGGGCCCTAAGTAGAATAAGAACTTGACCCCAATACATATTAGGTTAGAAAAGCCACAGTAATATGTGCATGTGCCTTGCTGGATTAGGAAATTTATTTGCATTCTGAGCTTTCATTATTTCCCTAAACACTGGAATAGTCTGATTTTTTTCCCTTCTACCTATATTTTATTGTTTCAAATCAAAATTAGCTCATTTCATCTAGCTAGAAGAATAAGGTAGTAATTTATATATGTAGAACGATCATCTTGCTCTTGCTTTTTAAATAGTTGAACTACATTAAAATTTGAGTTTGCTTCTTGTCAAGAAATTAGAATAGTAATAAAACTGAGTTTGAGTAACGAAGATCCATTCCATTTGCACAGAAGATACTATTGGTGGGGTGCCTGGGTGGCTCAGTCAGTTAAGCATCTGCCTTTGGCACAGGTCATGATCTCAGGGTCCTGGGATTGAGCCCCACACTGAGCCCCACATCGGGCTCCCTGCTCCCTCTGCCACTCCCCCTGCTTGTGCTCTCTTGCTCTCTCTCAAATAAATAAAATCTTAAAAAAAAAAAGATACTATTGGTAGTGTACTTTTTAAATGTTGTATAGAGATTTGGACTCATTACTTAGTTATGTTAAAAATCTACAAGCATCTGTTAATTATGTTAGCAAAACCATCTACAAAACTACAGAAACCAGTGTGTGGGCAACATCCTTCTGGATGTTTTGATGCTCTCTGGTACCAGTTAGTTCTGAACCTTGTTTAAAATTATTAAAAATATGCTTTTAAAGCATATATTAAAATAAAGAGCTTTTACAAGTTTATTTTCTAACTCAATTTTCTTTGTAAAAATTTATACCTAGAAAACAGTTGCATAAGTATGCAAAAAAGTATGCAAGAGGGATCCTTGTTTATTGCAACATTACTGATAAGAGCAAAAAACTGAAAATAATTTAATATCTATCAGCAAAAGACAATCACATTATGGTATTATAAATGGAATACTATGCAGCCATTAAACATTATGTAGATCTATATTTATTTATTTATTTATTTATTTTAAAGATTTTATTTATTTATTTGACACAGAGAGATTACAAGTAGGCAGAGAGGCAGGCTGAGAGAGAGGAGGAAGCAGGCTCCCTGCTGAGCAGAGAGCCTGATGCGGGCCTCGATCCCAGGACTCTGAAATCATGACCTGAGCCGAAGGCAGAGGCTTTAACTCACTGAGCCACCCAGGTGCCCTAGATCTATATTTATTAACTTAGGGAAATGTCCAAGGTATGTTGTTTGCGAGTGGGTGAGTAATAAAGTAGTGTGTGTAGTATAAGCAACTTTACGGTTAAAAAAAGAAGTATCTGAGTATATATGCATAGATAAGAGTCAGCAAGAGTAGTGATCAGGATTTCAATGGTTATTATTCTAATTAGTACGGGATTAGAGGTGATCTTTTTTTACATATACTTTTCTAGATATTTTGAATTTTTGCAAAAAAATGAGTTATTCTAGTAATAATGAAATAAGTAATGCTTTTCTCTCCTTTTATAGGAGATAAAATAACCAGTATCATTTCTGAATTCAGAATCATTTTTACCTTCTACCATATATTTTTTCTTTAGGATTTCCTAAGAAGCTGACTTTGGGAGAGTTAAATTTTTTGACCTTTAATTTTTTAACAAAGTAAGAATTAAAATAAGCTCTGATTTATAAAGTAAGGTTATTATGAAGATTAAGTGAAACAGTGCTCATATAAAACAACTACTGCATAAACGGAATGAGTAGGAGCTCAGAAGTGGTATTAGACGGTAGATACAAAGGGAATTGTTTTCATGTTCACCATCTTCTCTTCTTGCCCCTTTTCAAGGAAATAAGTGTCTCTGGATCACCTCACCAAATACATAAAGGAATACTTATATTTACCCCAATTTTTAAAATAATTGTTTTCTCTCTGCATAATTTTTTTAAAGGAGTTTGTGCAGTTAATGGTCTGTTATATGTAGTTGGCGGGGATGATGGTTCCTGTAACTTGGCATCTGTAGAATATTATAATCCAACGACTGATAAGTGGACAGTTGTGTCATCTTGTATGAGCACAGGGAGAAGTTACGCAGGTAATAACTGTCTAATTTTCTTACAGTCTTCTATTAGATGGAAAAAATATGTCATCATGATTTTTACCTTAAGAATATTCTAAGGAGAATTTTCTCAAAGTATATTTCTTATTGTCAAAATAATTAATATTGGATGTATATATTCTAAAATAAAGCACTGGTATTGTTTTGTCATTCTACAGTCATTTGAATTCAAAATACCAAACCTTTCTAGTGCAGAACCGTATAATAATAAAACTTAATATGGCTAAATCTGTATGCAGTAGAGTGGAGTTTACTATGTGGCTAGGCTTTCATTACTCAGAGAGACAAGAAATGTGACCACTACACCATCTCCCCTGGCAGGGTGCCCTGTGATAGTACTACAGTGAGACTGTGGAGCGATTTTTCTTACTTAAGCATAGCACTGGATGAATTATACCATTTTGGGTCCATTCTCTTACTAAGAGAAATAGTAATAATCTTTAATGAATGTAATGATGAGTCTTTAAAGTTGTATGTTGCATATAATAATATGCATGATGTATGCATATCATTGCTATTATTATAGGTGTATATGTACATTGCCTTAAATTCTAATATTCATTCTAATATTTACTCAGGAGTGGAGAGAAAAGAGTTTATACTAATTAGCCATCACTGTTGTTTATGTATCACCCAAAACAACACCTAAGAGAAGAACTATATACAGCAGGCTCCCAGAATAACATGGCTTAAAATTAGGTGAAATTTTTTATAGCTTTTTATTGAGATATAACTGACATAGAATAGATAGTGTATATTTAAAGTGTACAATTTTATTATTTTTGACATATGTATATCCCCGTGAACCCATCATCACAATCAAGATAATGACAATATCCATCACCCCCAAAAGTTTCTTGTGTCCCTTTGAGTATTAGGTGGATTTTAATATTTCCTAAGGAAAATTATTTTCCCTTAATTATAACCATAAAAAGCAAAAGAGTAGTTCTGGATTAAGTAGTCTGATGTAGTTCTGGTCCATAACTGAGTAGAGATTTCGCTGTCATTTAGATTAAATGATAGTAGTATTCAAGTTGAGGAAAGAGATCTTGAAACACATGATTCATTCAGTCCCTATTGTTTCAGTAATAAAGAATTCACTCTTTTCTCAGAGGTACAGAATGCTGCCTGTGACTTCTGTTTTATTTCTTTCTTTGCTCAGGGGTCACAGTTATTGATAAACCATTATGAGCTGGAAGCACATTTTTGGCGTATTTACACATGAGAAGCAGGCTTCACCAAGTATTTCTGAAGCGACTCAGAGTCTAGCACTTCTCCACTTGTGGCTGCTCTTTAAGTCTCAGCAGAAGATCAGATCGGCTGCCTTAATAGGCCTCAGATACTGAAGATTATTTTTGGTAGAAGCACTGCATAGGGTTTTTCTGCAATGAGCAGCAGCTGACTGAATTTTAATAAGAAACCAGGACTACAGTACTTATTCTGTAGTCTTTAGACAACAGTTGCTTTCTTAAAGACTAGTTCTTACCAGCCTCGAACGACTGTGGATTATTTTGTGAAGGACGATAAAGTAATGTGTGTTCTTGTAAAATTAAGTTTTATCTTTATTCCTTCTCTTGAAAATCTGTATACACAAGAACTGAAAATCTTTGAACAGGTATTAAAATCTGTGTAAGTATACAAACTAGCTGAGGGATAAAACTGTTTGCTTTTATAAAATATCTTTGATTACATGAGTATAATAAATTGTGTGCATATAAATGTGTGTCTATATGCTTTCCTTTAAATATGTTTGAAAAGATGTTTGAAACTTGATTATACTATTTATAATTGGCACAGTACTTTGAATTATGCCAGTACTACATTGTAAAACAGAGTTGTATTTTTTGATATTTAACAATGCTTAACACTTTAAAATGCCACTTCTGAGGAATGAACATGGTGTAACACACTTGAATATGTGTGATGCCAAACTTTTTTAAATAAAATATAAATTATGCTTATTTATTATTTCCTTTAGTTTAATCTTGGTCATGTTTTGGTGTGTATTTTTAATTTTTTTCTTAAAGTAACAATTTGGCATGAACATTATTGCAGGTTTTTGATGAATATAATGAATGTATGGAATTCAACTGAATTTGCATGGTCTTAAGAATTTTTTCTGTGTGTACAAATTTAGCTGCTATTAACAGAAGAGAGAACTTTCTGTGAGTAGCCATGTGTGTTGATCAAATAGTTTTTCTGAGATCTTCGATTAATCTCACTTTAAAATGACCAAAACATGTCTTTCTTGAATATCTTTGAATAAAAGTTTGTATATTATTTGTTTCACATTGTCCTTGATTTTTATCTATTTAGTTTCATATTAAGAAAGCTGCCTGTTTTGTTTTTCTGTTCTTTTTTAAAATTTGCATTTTCTAACTTCACAAATCAGCATTTTTAACTTGTTGCCAAAGGAACCTAAAAGGCAAGTCTGTTAATCAGTAACTGAAGTCACTGAAAATTGTGATCCAAGAAAAAGTTATCTCAGCCATCAGGGAAAAGTCTCCCAAGTATTGGTGAAATTTCAGATTTTTATATTCCTATATAAGCACAAGATGACAATAAAACAAATAGCAAAGGACTAAAAAGTTAAGTCAAAGAAAAAATACTCTCGAGCAACTGAGACATAAATTGTGGTTTTGACACTAAATCAAAGGAATTGAAGGAATGGGAGTGGAGGAGTAGGATGGACAGCTTAGGTTGTGGACCCCTGAAAGGGTGCAGAGGGGAGGGGAGGGGAATGAGAAGGGGAAAAGTGTGATGGGATATGGTGGCTATGCCTTGCCTCAGAGGAGAATTTAAAAGGTTAGCATGAACAGAAGTTGAGACAGAACAATCGATAATCAAGAGCAAGAATTATACCTATGATAAAATTTCCACTTACTTTAATACAGGGTACTGAAATTTAAACATAGAACCATATTTAATACTTATTTGAACTTTTAATTATAAATGAAAACATAAGGAATTTAATCAGAAAAAGAAAAAGCCTCTGCTTACCTTATGAAAGAATGAATTTCTGCATTAGTATGGCTCCAAGCACATCCACTGTCAACAATCATGTTGAAGACCTGATGAACTTGGAGCACTATTAGCTGTTTTTGGTGGCATCAAGGAAAATGTGTGTCATTATCTTTCCTGGTCACTTCTAAACACTCATATTCCATGAAACCTTTATGAATTATCAATTAAAGATTTATCTAAAAAATAAAATAAGCCTTTCTTGAAATGTAATCTATTAAAGTAACAAAGTCTTGGATACTTAGCATGTCAAATACCTCTTTGTTTTTACTTTCTTCGAAGCTTTAATAGCTAGACTGTAAAGTAGTTTGCCAAGGTTTGTCAGTAGGTAGATTCATAACTATGTCTCTAGAGGCTTTGGATATACCCTGCTCCCCTCTCCCCCTCTGTCTTTCCACTTTGGAATGTCTCCCCTTTAAAAAAGGCATATAGAAGTATTCCTGGCTTATCTATTATTGTATGAGAAGGAGAGATCACAAGTTAAGGCAGAGAGCCGTTTTAGAAATCCTGCCAAGAAAACAGCACCAGGTTTGAGTGGAGTTCAAGGCTAGATTTGGGTACCTGCATTGTGAAGCAAATACGCTGCCTGCTTTGCTTGGATCTGTGCCTTGCTGGCCAAAAGCACTGGTGGCTACGGTTAAGGTGGATGATGTGTATACTGCTTGGAGACTTTGACTTCCCTTCCTTTCCCTTGGGAACTCTGGCATATGATTCCTGGTTTTTATTATCCTCTCTTATAGCATGAGGACCTGGGTATTTATAATCTCAGCTGCTGATGGGTTTTGAAATTTCTCCATTTAATAGATACAAGGGCAGCATAATATTGCACAGTGATGTGCTAAACAAGCCCGCCTCTTGCTTCAGTTTGGTCTTGAGCAAACTGCCTCTTACTGACTTGTATAGCAGCCAGTGCCTCATTTTGGAGAGGAGGTTACATGGGAGAGTGGAATCACACTTTGAATCAAGACTCTGAGGTTCCAACCTGAGGAAAAAAGCAATGTGTGTATTGGAAAAATCCATGGGCATAAGAATTAGAAAGCTCTGAATTTGCATCCCCTCTCAATTAGCTGCTAGCTGTGACTTTAAATATGTTACTTAACCTCTGCCCTTTATCTTTCTGCC
Source organism: Ailurus styani (assembly GCA_002007465.1). NCBI lineage: Eukaryota > Metazoa > Chordata > Mammalia > Carnivora > Ailuridae > Ailurus > Ailurus styani. The sequence goes on from LNAC01000235.1 coordinate 1,597,013, forward strand.
CTAAAATGGCAATAGTAGTGTCTGTGTCACAAGGTTATTGTGGAATTTGAAAGAAATGATGTATGTGAACATGTCTGGAATACAGAGGACCCTCAATAAATTATCACTTGTTAACGTTCTCTGAACCTCCTATTTCTTTACTGTAGGGAAATGAGTTGAGCCACCCTATCTGTGTTTCCTTTCAGTTCTAAATGTCCAAGATTTAAAATAGTAATTTGACCCCTCCAATACATACACCTGCTCTGATTTAGAAAATATATCTACTATGGTAGGACTCCAGTCTGAAATAACCAACATTTACTGAGCACTTCCTGTATTCCAGGTACTATGCAAATGGCCTTACATACATAATGTTTACCATGATAACAAACTCTTATACAGAGGTATGAGATAAAACGTTGAGAAGTTAGCACACTGCTAATGGACAAAGCCTGGTAAATCTGACGCAGATAGCATATTCTTAACGGTACTGGAGAAAGCGCAGCAGGTTTGGGCAGACAGAAAAGCAGGCTGCAGATGCAGTCCCACCCACAACCTCAGCCATTAAGAGGGGGACCTCTGGAGCTGGTGAGGGGCTGGGCCATCGTCCTCCCGCATGGACCAGTCGCTGGACTCAGGCTGCCCCCTGGGAAGGGGGTGTGCCAGTGGGGAGAGGTGGCTCTCTTTACCAACACTCTGTGCCCCCCTCTTCCCCCCGGGTCTTCTGGAGCTCCCTGTTCCCCTGGGGAATCACACCCCCTGGGCCTTCTCACTGCCCACACACCACTGGCCAGGTCAAAGCCTTAACCCCCCAGGGGAGCAGCTATCTTCCATCTGTTAGGTCAAATCATTTTCTAAACTTCCTAGCTTCGGGTTTTCTCATCTGCAAAATGGGGATAATGATAACGAACTCTCTAGATCGCAGGAGCTGCATGGGAAATTCTCCCATCTTCCATACATAAGGGTTTATTAAAGGGTACTGCGGCTGGGGACACAAGGAAGGAGAATGATCTAGGTACACCAGACAAAGGCGGCGCTATCTGTAAACACAAAACGGTCAAAACTGCATTTGTACTATTCTCTTCCCAGGTTCCGGCGAAGGGACTGCTGCACGAATCATATTCTAAAGTCGCGCGGAGGGCGGCCGGGTACCCTCTTAACCCGACAGCGCTGGCGCGGCAGAACTACGAAAGAGCCCAGGGTGCCAAGGCAACTCCTCGCGGCGGCCCCCACGTCGTAGCCGTCCGTGCCCGCCCCCTCACGCCGTCACGCGTCCTCGCGTTTCCCCGCCTCCAGGCGCGCTGCGGCGCTGCCTATTGGCTAGACGTCTCGGTCTCACTATCCTCACTCCATCCGCGGAGCCAATGGCTGGGGTCGCCAGGGATTCGTTCACGCGAGTCACACGATGCCGGCAACCTCAAGGACCAATCACAGCGGTGAGAAGGCGGGTTGGGAGCCCTCACAAGCCAATAACGGCAAGAGAAGCCGCCCTCGCGCTCTTGGCTCCACCCCCGACACGGAGAGGCAGGTTCTGAGGCTGCAGCACCTGGCGGAGTTTGGGTGACGGCGGCCCGCAGTTCTCGCGCGGTCGTCCAGGTGAAGGAGCTGGAGGAGAGGCCGGTAGGTCAGGAAGAGGGAGCGGCTGCCTCCGACCAGCTGCTCGGTGGTGTGGAGGGGAGCGGGGTGCGGCGTGGATGCGCGCTCAGGGCGCCGAGTGCCGCCTGTGAGGACGGCGGGCGGGGTGAACAGGTGAAAGCGGTGTGAAATCTTCAGTGATGGAATTGGGCCGGGCCATGTTTCTGGCCCTTTAAGAGTTGTAGAGGCATCGAAGACGGGAGATATTAGGGTGTAGTTAACAGCATGGGATGAAAGAGCGATGACAAAGTTTTGCAAAAACGGAAGCACTGCCGGGGGATAAGATTTGCTGTGTTTGTGCAGTGGACGTGGTGTGGTTGGGGGGGGGGCGTCCGAGGGGAGGTTATTGAAGGGTGAATAGGAGTTGGGTAGGGTGACCTTACCGGCAAGGAGTGCTGTGTCCGTTACACGGGAAAGAGAAGAATTTGGCGAGGTGGGAGATACGAGAGAGGAAGGGTGGGGAAAGGCCTGCTGCCCATCGCCGAGGGTCGTGGTCTCTGCCTTTAAGGGAGGCACTCCCTTGAAATTTGTTTAAAGAAGGGGGTTAACTCACCTATGTAGATTATAGCCTGGCATTGTATCGTTTCAGAAGGGCGAGCTTAGAGTTTGGGCAACTCCAGCACATGAGGGAACTTCTGCAGTCCGGGCTCACCTAAGGTATAGGGCCAAAGGAAGACACTGGCCGACCGTCCTCGGACCGCTGAACTTCAGGGTTTCCCAGAGAATCCACAGATAACTAATATTTTTTTTTTCCTGAGGATAGAGTAGGCTTTCTGTCAAGTTGCACAAAGGATGAGAAAAGGAAAAGAAAATTCTCTATTTCCCCTCCCCTCTCCTATTCCTAGTTTTTGCTTTTGTTCGTTTGCCAAACGTCTATCCATTTTACTTTCTTGTGTTGGGAGAGCAGACTCCTGAATGTTAGTTAAACCAAGTATCTCTAAATTGGACTCGAGTTTGAAGGCTTAACTTAGGCCGCAGGGACAGGGGAGACTTAGAACATTCTTTGGGAAATGACTAAATAGGTGATGGTGCAATTCACCAAATTAGAGGTTGAAGAAGGTAGAGTACTTGGGCAGGGTTGCAGGGGGCAGTTGCTGAACTTTTGGACATGTTGACTTTGATGGGCTTCTGAACTGTCTGATTGGAGGTGGCCAGTAGAGTTTTAGATAATCAGAACCTGGAGTTTAGGAGAGAGTGCTAGGGATAGAAAGGTTGTGGATCTCAGTGTATTTTTAAAACAGGAAATAGTTGCCATCGCTCTAGGTACTCTGAAATAGGGGTAAAGAAAGCATTCGTGGGAAACTAGCCTCAGTTCTCAAGTCTTACTTTCTCAAAAGCCGTAGCACAAACATACTGAGTCAGAAAGTGCTGTCTTCTTTCCCGTCTCCTGGTTGAGTATTTCTATCTGATGTGCCCTCTACTCAAAACATTTGCTGTTCCTCCCACCCCACCCTACTTTACTAAACTCTTTTAATCAGGTCGCCTCCCCCTTACGCTCCAGGTCTCTGTTTAGATGGCATCTTGGCGTTAAGAACTCTTTCCTGGTCCTCTGTGTTCTAGCACTTGGTATTTCCAACCTGTTACTGTTCTTCTCACATAATTTTATAATAGTCTGGTTATTGCTTTGTATTCCTCACTAGAGTTTGTATTTTGAAGTCAGGGGTAAAGACAGCAGCTAGCAGAGTAGGTGCACGTAGTAGCACAAATTAAATCAGAGTGAATACATGTGAATCCCAAGAACCAAGGAAGGAGAGTATTTTAAGGAGAGAAGTGTCAGCTCTTCAGATTGGTCAAATAAAATAAACTGCAAAGAATATTTGTTGGATTTGGCAACTAGGAGATCCTTAGTGATTCTATTAGTAAGAGTAAATTCAGTGCAGTGATGAGAACAGAAAGCAGATTGTAATCACTGGAGAGTCAATGGGAAATGTGAAAATGAAAACAGTGTGTATAGAATAATCATTAAGGAGCCTTGGGAAAGCTGTAGGAATCATTCCCTTCTTGCTCTAATATTTCTTGTGTGTTTTATTCTGATTACAGTAGAGGGTAAGGGATGAGTTGATAGGCTCCCCCACTTAGTATTTTTGTAACTTGGGTTATAAAAGTTGTTTACTCTTTCTAAACTGAGTTTTTCAATTATAAAAAAGATAGTAAAATTACCTACTTCGTGAAGGTGTGGTAAGGATTAAAGTCTTTAATATAGAGAGAGAGCATACAGAACTCTTAAAACACAGTTCCTGGCATGTAAGAAGTGCTCAAAATTGTTAGCTTCTTGTAGCTACTGTGTGTCAGGTCCTATGTTAAATACTTCATATCCATTAGGTCTTGGACCCATTAGAACTATTGTTTTTTGTTTTTAGCTTTATGAAGGTGTAATTGACAGGTAAAATGATAAGAATTTTAAATGTACATTGTGGTGATTTGTACCACTCGGTGTGAGCGGAAGCTATATTGCAAGTAGTTGAGGGGGTTGTGTGGGTAAGAGCAAAGTGAGGGGAGGCTTTTTGTTGATTTTTCTCTATAGAAGGAAGTTGGTTCAAAGAAAAGGAAAAGGGACAGTGGCTTGGGGAAGACGGGATACAGGTTAGGAAAACTTTTCACTAGAAATGAAGACTTGAGTATGTTTTTAAACTTAAGGGGATGGACTTAGCGAAGAGGGGAAAAACAAAAGATGAGAAGGGATAAGTGACAGACAAGTTCTCAGGTAAGATAAGAACATAAGACTAGTCACTCTCAGAGAGGGCGAGTTAGAAAAAAGAAATTTTGAGGTTGGGATGGCCCGGGATGTAACTGTAGCCTCCACAGTACAAGTCATTTGAGAGTGAGTAGGACAAAAAAATAAGGATGCACAGTGAATTCTGAGACCTGAGGAAGCTGGCTGAGCTTCTCTGTATCCTCCATGAGGAACAGGTCAGAGGTCAGTATGGGAAGTGAAGCATTTTAAGCACTATTAAGGGTGCTTCTGAGGCTTAAAATAATTTTGTTTTTAGGAGCACCTGGTTGGCTCAGTTAAGCAACTGCCTTCTACTCAAGTCAAGGTCTTAGGGTCCTGGGATCTAGTCCCAAATCAGGCTTCCTGCTCAGCGGGGGGTCTGTTTCTCCCTCTGCCCCTGCTTGCACACACACTCTCTCTCTCTCTCTAATAAATAAATAAAATCTTAAAAAAATTTTTTTTTGTTTTTAAAGTATTCTGTCATAATTCGTAAATTAGGAACAACTGAACATTTTTAGGAAAGTGACGTTCTTTGAAAATGTTTTTGATTTGGTAACGTATTATGCTTATTTATTATATAGGTAAAGCATACTCATGAGAAAATTGTAAGAAGGTATAAAATGGAAAGTAAACTTTTTCTCCTCTCCTCCATAACTGAACCCCCCACCCACTGGGTGTACATATCTGCAAATGCATGTATCTATTACTTCTTGATCTCTTTTCCCTAAAGTCATCACTCTCAGTTGTTCCCTGGATATCCTCCATACATTTTCTGTGTGTGTGTGTGTGTGTGTGTGTCCATCTGTCCGTCTGTCCATAGGCATGAAAGTGCACAATATATAACCTTTTCACAAAACAAGGTGGGGGGACTCTTGTTATGTGCATCATTATGCAACTTGCTGTTTCACTTAACATTGTATCTTGGACATCTTTCTATGTAGAACGTAAAGATTTTCCTGTTCTTTTCAATGCTGTATAATTGTCTCTGGAAGGACTTAGGGTTTATTTAACTCCTTTTTTGTTAATGGCTTATTTCTGTTGTTTTTCTTTTTTCTTTGTTTTTGCTGCTATAAGCAATGCTTCTTTGTGAGTGAGAAATTGCTGGGTCAAAAGGTATATTTATTTTGAATTGTAACAAATACTTTGAATTTTTCTTCAAAGGCCTACCGATCCCTCCATCAACAATGTATAATGGTGCCCTGTTTCCCCAAATTGTTACCCCTACCAGTACTGTCTCCTGAACACCAAAACTTTTAAAGACTTTTGTTTTAGGGTGTATTTCTTTATTTGAGTCAAACTGAACTGCTTATTTGTTTCGTGTACATTTGTATTTACTTTTCTGTGAATCCCTTGGAAATGGCCTTTGTCATTTTTCTATTGGGTTTTTAGTCTTTTCCTAAAGCACGCTTTGCAGCTTTTTGTCTTAAGTTTTGGAAATATATTTTTCTGGTTTGCCATTTGATCTTTGACTTTATTTATAATTGTCTATTTGTTCTCCAGTTACAAGTATTTAATTTTTACACAGTCTTATTTGGCAGACTTTTCTTTATAGGTTTTTTGTGTTTTTTTGTGCGGTTTGTTTTTGGTTTTTTTGTTTGTTTGTTTGTTGGTTTTAAGTGACACTTGAACTCCACTATTGCTGATTGAAAGTAAAGTTTTTCCATGGAGACCATATTGAAAAGTCTCTTTAAAGATAGTTTGAAATTCTTTCTCCACTGTTGTTCTTTTAGATCCTGCTCTTGAAAGTTAACTTGCGGCTTTTATTTTTTATTTTTGAAAGATCTGATTTATTTATTTTAGAGAGAGTGTCATGCGCATAGGCAGGTAAGGGAGGGGCAGTAGCAGGAAGGAGGGGCAGGGAGGGGGAAAGAATATCAAGTGGACTCTGCCCTGTGGAGCAGAGGGCAAGCTAGATTTCGTGACCCTGAGATCATGACCTGAGTGGGAGGAAGAGTATGATGCTTAACTGACTGAACCAGCCAGGTGCCTCAACATGTGACTGGCTGGCTTATTTATTTATGTATTTATTTAAATTCAATCAATTAACATATAATGTATTGTTTGTTTCAGGGGTACAGGTCTGCGATTCAACAGTCTTATGTAATACCCAGTGTTCATTACAACACATACCCTCCCCAATAGCTGTCATCCAGTACCCCATTCCCCTACTCTCCCCTCCAGCATACCTCAGTTTGTTTCCTAAGATTAAGAGTCTCTTAAATCAGTGTCTCCAAGTGGTCATGGTGATGATATCCATTAGACTTTTTTTTTTAATCACATGTTTAGGATCTGAGAATTTGTACTTAGTATTTGTTGTTTTTAAAATTATCAGGAAATGAATTTTAAAAATTATTTTCTGGGAATTTCATTGTTTGGCTTACTTGGTTTGCTTGCTTGCTTATTTATTTATTTATTTATTTATTTATTTATTTATTTTGCTTTTACAGAATTCTAAGGCTTTCTGCAGAGATTTGAAAAATGGCAACAAATGAAAGTATCAGCATCTTTAGTTCAGCATCCTTGGCTGTGGAGTATGTAGATTCACTTTTACCTGAGAACCCTTTACAAGAACCATTTAAAAATGCCTGGAACTATATGTTGGATAATTATACAAAGTTCCAGATTGCAACATGGGGATCCTTGATAGTTCATGAGGTCCTTTATTTCTTGTTCTGTTTGCCTGGATTTTTGTTTCAATTTATACCTTACATGAAAAAGTACAAAATTCAAAAGGTGAGTGTGATGGACTTGCAATGAAATGTTATCGTTCATGCTGAATATTTTTAAAGTAAATGTAACTTTGTTTTGAGAGAACTTAGATCAGGGTTGTCTAATAGAAATAGAAGGAACATATGTAATTTTACATTTTCTGATAGAATACATAAAAAGGTGTAAAGAAATAAGGAAATTGATTTTAACATTTCACTTAATACAATAAATTGAAACTATTATTTCAACAAATAATCAGAACTTGAAAGTACTTAATAGGATATTTTATGTTCATATTCTCACAAAAAAGTCTTTGAAATTGGGTGTTTTACATTAATTTTAGCCCATCTAAGTTTAGACTAGCCATATTTAAAGTGTTCACTGGACACATATTTCTAGTTCCTGCCACATTAGACAGCCCTAGATCATTATTGATAATGTTTCAAGAATAATTTGTTAAATTGTGCTTTTAGTATATGTGACATTTATCTAATTTGGGTTTATAATCTTTAAACTAGCCGGAAAGAGAAGTTCCGGGCATTTGTAGATTCTCTGCAATTCACTCCAACTCCTGATGTCTCAGCCACTAAGTGTATGTTTAATATCATAAGATCTTGATCAGGGCTATTAAAAGTTTTGTTTTTCCCTTAAATATATAATGGTGGTTCTGCAGGTTTCATGTCATCCCAAATGAGGAAGTCATGATGCTCCTAGATTCTAGATGTTTGCTTCAGTGCACTAAATAAATTCCTTGAGATTCCCATTGTGCATGACAAAGTGTTGAGGTAGACACGTCAGTTGTAGTCACGGGGAAAATACTAGAGCTTGACAGGGTGCCGTGAACAGAATCTGGACTAGCTTATCAGAGATGATTGATCAGCACTTGGCAAACCCATGGTAGTGTCTAATACTTGCTACTTACTTTTCTAAAAAGTCATGCCAAACTAAAATTCAGGGGCACGTGGTCTTGGTAGAAAGTGGACATCTTGAGAGTGTTCACCTGTGGAGACTAATTTGTACCCACCAAGTACACACTGGGTGGCAGTCATCGTGCACATTTTCTCCCATCAGTGTCTTAGCCCCATTGCCTTTCCCAATGAGTCTCACTTTAAGTGCTCACTCAAGTGCTGTTGTTGATCCTCTGTGGGGATAGTGCATGGGGTCATGCCAGTAGACTCTAAGCAAAAGGAAAATGGGGAGGAAATAAAAAGGGACATGCCCAAAGGGGAGTATCCTGTTACCCTAAATTAAGGACGAAAGTTCCAAAAGCTTTCTATAACAGGGTCTGCTTTGAAAGGCAGAATTCAGTTTGGATGTCTAAGTTCTCATGCATGTTTGGGGTGATTCTGGCTACAGTGTGTCACCCCTGTATTTGTTTATAGGGCTGATATGTGGTGTGTCTGGCCAGGCTGGAGTATCCTTGTCCTCTTCCTCCCCTCTGCCCTTGACTTACTGGTCAGAGGTGGGAACTTTTCCAGAAAGAGGAAGGCCTTTTTCAGTTAAGGTTTTATGCATGACTTTAAAATAAACTGTAGCAAAAGACAGTAAAAGTAGTTGTCTAGTTGGTTACAGGTAGTTATTTATAAACAGAAATCGAAAGGCTGGGTAGTGTGGCTTCACATTGCCTTGTCTTTCTTTGAGTTTCACAACCATTAAAAATCCATGCTTTGAGCTTATTTAATATGAAAATGAATTGTGATGGTAAATGAGTACAAGTTTTCACAAAACAAGGGAGTTTAGACAGGCAACAAAATTAGTGAAGTTAATTACAAGTTTATGCATTTTGAAGGAAGATACCCTGAAGTACCTGAGGATACAAGGAAGAAGTTGCTGGTGGTGATGAGTATAGTAGCTTTCAAACAGGATAGACTACTACTACCGGACAGTTAACACGCTTTAGAAAGTCGGATGTCTTAATAATTCTCTAGGAATTTTCTTCAAGGGAATATATACTAAAACCATTCTTTTTTTTCTTTTTTTTAAGATTTTATTTATTTATTTATTTATTTTGAGAGAGCCTACACTGGGTGGAGAGGGGCAGAGGCAGAGGGAGAAGCAGGCTCACTACTAGCAGGGAGCCCAGTGTGGGGCTCAGTCCCAGGACCCTGAGATCAGAGTCTGAGCTGAAGGGAGATGCTTAACTGACTGAGCCACCCACGTGGGCCTAAACCGTTTTTTCTGAAGTCTGTTGTCCTAGTAGTATTCCTTCGTATTAAGATGCAGTTATATATAAAGTAAAATATGATAAACCCTGATATTCCACTAGGTTTTAGTATTTCATTGTTCACTATCTTTTAAACTAATTTGTGCGTACTTTAAACAGTATGACTTTTGATTTTTTAGTCATTATTGATTAATTTTTGGTTAATTTCTATAGCTAAATGAGTATCAGATTTAAGCTAGGATATTAAAAGTCTGTTAAACGTGGTTTCTAGGGAGAAATTGCCCAAGCTGGATTTATTTTGTCCTCAGTCACAGACTGGAGGTTTGGAGTAGCGAGGTCAGATAATTTCAGAGTAGAGACAGCCAATGACAAATTATCTTATCTAATCCCTTCATTTTATTGTTGAGGAAACTGAGTTGTGAGAATCACAGAGTTAGTTAACTAGTCAGTGAAGACCCTGAGATTGGAGCCTGGCTCTCTAGATTGGTTATCAGTTGAATAACCATATAAGCAGTTGAATAACCAATAAGCAGTTGAAATCAGCTTTTCTTTTTTTTTTTTTCTGTTAGGGACAAGAACTCAGAATTTTAAGGACACAAAAAAGAGAATTTTAAATCCAGAACTGGAGACCTAGCTTTTAGTCGTGGTTCTAATCACTGCCTATGTGATCCTGGGCAAGGTAGTTGACCTCTTTGGGCTTCTGCTAATGAGCAGTAGTTTCCATACTTGGGATATTATGGTTTAGTTAAAAAAAGTGTCACTGGAAGATATCTAAATGTCTAAGTAAGGACATTTAAAACAAAGCAGTAAGTATTATTTATTATCACCATCTTTTTGTAAAACCAAAAGTATTTTTTCTTATCTAACTGCAGCCATTTAAAGATTTATTTATGTATTTATGTGAGGGGGGAGAGAGAGAGAACACGTGCGCTCTCACACAGGCGCATAGGGGGAGGGGCAGAAGGAGAGGGAGAAGCAGATTCCCCAGTGAGCAGGGAGCCAGTCCCAGGAGGATCATGACCTGAGCCCAAGGCAGATGCTTAACCAACTGAGCCACTCAGGTGCTCCTAACTGCAGCCCTTTAAATTGAATAAATTTAGGTTTTTTTATATGGCTTGCTGAGCAAGTCAATATCCCGATGAAGTTTTTTGAACATTTACTACATTGATCTTACTTTTCTCATTTTGGCTTTCATCTTTGAACATTGTTATCTGTGTGCAGCAGCTCTCCATTCTTTGGGAACCACTAGACCCATTTCTGAAGTTCTTCCAGCTCAGAGAGTTTATAATTCTGTCATCACATGAACAAAAATATGCTGATTTCTGAGAACGAACTCCGCTGAATGGCTGGCAGCGTGGATTTCCCTTCGTAATGAAGGCTTCCAGTACGGCCTGCAGGACTGCCCCAACACTTGGGAGAACCCACCTGTGATCTGAGCATCACACAGTTCTGCTCTGAGATTCCTGGGTGACAGAAGGGAATGATGTGGGCTGCAAACACTGTACAGTTACTCACTCTGTAGTATTTCTTTGGTTCGTTTGAGATCATTTTGTCTGCATTTGTCTGTTAACAGTTTCTTCACCTATTTAAACTAGTGATCACAGTTGTCAAGACTTTAGAAGGGGAGGAAGCTGTGATTCCTGGGCCTTAGTTATTGTCACACAGTCACTGTAATACAGAATTCACATCATAAGGTTAATTAAATAATGTAGAACTAAGGTCACCTAGAGACATCACAGAAGCAATTAGGAATTCATTCTAAGTTTTAAGTCAAGATACTGATAGCAGAGGCTAATACTAAATATTGTGCTTCTTCTCCATAGGATAAACCAGAAACATGGGAAAACCAGTGGAAATGTTTTAAAGTACTTCTCTTTAATCACTTTTGTATCCAGCTTCCTTTGATCTGTGGAACTTACTATTTTACAGAGTATTTTAATATACCTTATGATTGGGAAAGAATGCCAAGATGGTATGTAGATAAAGATTTGATTTTGATAGTCGTGGTTTATTATCCAGTTAAAATAATCCTTCATATTTACCTTTCTTCATTTGTTTGTTCTAAACTTTAGAAGTAAATAAAACGGAGAAAAGTAAGCCATAGTAGAAACTTAAAACATTCCCATTTTTCTGTCTTTCTGTGTTTTAATGTAATATTTTATTGGAAAGTTATGTATGTATGTATTTATTTATTTATGGAAAGCGATTTCTTACATCAGAAGTTTCGGTAGCATCCTTTATATGATTTTATACAGGTACACCCACTTATACCAAGAAGAACTATATTACATTTTAAGTCTGAAATGAATAAGAGGAGAGAGAAATTATGAGGTTTATAAAAGGTGTGTCCATATAGACACAGATATATATTACCTGAGCACTAGTAGTTGTGTTCAAGTAATATTTGTATTCAACTATCTGTTCTTGACATAACCTGAATACAGATATACTAATTATATAGGTGTATACTTTTTCTTTGTAATATACATAATATATAAGAATTTCTGTGTATGTGTTTATTTGTATATAAACTGTATTTTGCCCATTGCACTTACATCCCTCTCTGGTGGAAAAAAGTGATGATTTTACTATTGATAATCTCAGTTCAAGTCCCTCATCAGTATTACTCTTTTTTTTTTTTTTAATGTAGGCTCCATGCCCAACATTTGCCTTGAACTCATGACCCTTAAGTCAAGAGTTGCATGTTCTACCTCCTAAGCCAGCCAGATGCCCCTGTGCATGTGAATTTTTAGAAAATGACCTAGAATTGGAATAGTGGTCTGCTTCAGGTGGTATTATAGAGCCACTTTGTACGTAGCAGTTGTGGGAGTTTACTGATCTGTGTTTTGAGGTCGGTCAAGCTGGTTATTGGGTATTTCGTTTCATGTAATTCTTCAAACAGCGATTCCAAGTAAAAGCTTAGATTGTTTAAGTAGAAGTTACTTAATGCTGATTACAGTGTTTTCATCCTAAAGGTATCTGCTTTTGGCAAGATGCTTTGGCTGTGCGGTGATTGAGGATACCTGGCACTATTTCCTGCACAGGCTCTTACATCACAAAAGAATATATAAATATATTCATAAAGTTCATCATGAGTTTCAGGTGTGTTCGAATTATTTTTAATACATTTTTTTCTGTTAGAGGCAAAATGCTTTTTTAAAATCTTCTGAGGTTTTAAAATTGTCAGTGGTATTTTTCTTTCTTTCTCTTTGGCATGAACATGTTAAGAACATCACACACACACACACACACACACACACACACACACACACACACACACAGAGCCAGTTCTATAAATGTTTGAGAAAAGTGTTACATGAGATAGTCCCATCTCTCATTTGGGGCCAAACCACTATCCTGTCACAGTTGGTACGGGGCAGATTAATAGAGACCATAGTGATGTTAAGGTTATTTAAATTGGACTCCAAAACAAGGAACCATTCATCTTTAAATTTCTAAAACAGTTACTGACTTGTTTAATGAATACATTTCCACCTCATTCTGACTCTCACAAAAACCTATTTTATCAGAACTGCTTTGATGTACCTTTGTCAAACTGTTTATGTCAATACATTCTGCATTGGCCCTGATTATGCGGAATGCTAAATCAAGTATCCCTTTCTTGGCAGAACAAATCCAGAAGCATAAACCAAAATTAGAATTTAAGCCAGTTGTTTAATGCCTTTATCTTAAACCATCAAGGGCAGTTACTAAGATTCTATTAAGGACATCCCTAAAAAAAAAAAAAAAAAAGGACATCCCTAGACCTTTTGATGTTTGGTAGGAACAAAAAGATGTTTTTATTGAGAATTACTGTTATTTGTTTATATATGTATGGCTAGATATATTGTCATTACTTACAGAAACAATCTAATTTTCTAAAACTGTATACATAAATTAGAATATATGTATTTGTCATGGTTCTCCAGAGAAACAAAATCAATAGGAGATTCACTCATTTATTTTAAGAACTGGCTCATGTGATTGTGGGGCTTGGCAAGTCTGAAATGCATAGGACAGACCACAGACTGAAAATTCAAGCAGGGTTTCTATATTGCAGTCATAAGAATTCTTTCTTCCTCATGAAACCTCAGTCTTTGGTTTTAAGGCCTTCAGCTGGTTGGATAAAGCCCACTTGCATTATGGAGGGTAATCCCCCTTACTCAAGAGTCTAATGATTTAAATGTTAGTCACCTCAATAAAATACCTTCATAGCAATGCTCAGACTGGTGTGTGACGGAGCACACAGTTGAGCACTGTAAGCCTTAGCTAAGCTGACACATAAAATTAACAGTCACAATATATTAAGGAATTTGTATCTATTTATTTTAGGCTCCATTTGGAATGGAAGCTGAATATGCACATCCCTTGGAAACTCTGATTCTTGGAACTGGATTTTTTATTGGAATCATGCTTTTATGTGATCATGTCATTCTCCTTTGGGCGTGGGTGACTATTCGTTTGATAGAAACTATTGATGTCCATAGGTGGGTTATGGTTTCTATTCAGGTATAAGGTATCAAAATATAAAATGTCTTTGTTTTCATGGTCATAAGATCATCTTTATTTCTAAGCAGACTAATAGGACAGATTATATGGTAAAGGATGTCTCCTTCCTTCGTTCTTTCCTTCCACTGTTGTCTTCTCCCTCCTGCCCTCTCAGCTTCCTGAGGAAGGGAGAGGGTGGGTGTTTCAGAGCTGTACAGTTGTGGCTATCAGATTCTAGATTTGTTGTTGGAAATAAAGGAGGATACTCTAAAAGAGTTGCTACATAGTGATTCTCAGGTTTAACCTTCTTAGTGCTTGATACTCATTTAACTGTTCCTAAAGGACATATACTGTTATGGGCATTAGAACCTGTGGTGAGAAAGCTCTTCTAAAACAGAAAAGAAAAATAATTCTTGAAAATCTGTGTCTAAAGATTCATTACTATCACCCCTCATTTCATCCCCTGTTGTATAATAATTAAGTTCCGTAGATCTTTGGAGGTTTTTATTTTAATTTCCTAAAATGGTTTCTAGAATATGTACCATTTTTCTGTGAGTTTTTGTCTTCTGTAAACCTATCAGAAACAAAGTGACTTAGGTTAAGTGGAAGGTTATTTGAATTAACAGGCACATTAATATCAATGAAAATGTCAGTTACTTGAGATGTATTTATTTCCTTAATAATCTTTATTGTTTTTATTTCAGTGGTTATGACATTCCTCTCAACCCTTTAAATCTGATCCCTTTCTATGCTGGTTCTCGGCATCATGATTTCCACCACATGAACTTCATTGGAAACTACGCTTCAACATTTACATGGTGGGATAGAATTTTCGGAACAGACTCTCAATTTATTGCCTACAATGAAAAGATGAAGAAGATTGAGAAAAAGACTGAGTAAATATCTCATCTAAACCTTCCTGAAGATACACACTTTTCCTGAATTGAAGCAAGTAGCTAACATTGCTTCTGCGGAGCAGAAATAAACATGTGTCTTGGCTGCTAAGTGATACAGAGAACATTAACAACCTTTAATTATCTTCCTAGTGGGAACTTTTTCTACTTTACATAAAAGTTCTGTATGTGTAGAAATAAGTAAATATATTTAAGTACGATTTTTCATGAAGAAGTGGTAAAGACCATGTTGCTAACCTTACAGAAAGGTTTTAAATAATGGAAGAAGTATTAATCTATGTCTTTCCCCCCAGTAATACTATAGGCCTGAAGTTGAAATTGGTCTTTCAAATCTTTTAAATATATAGTGGCCATTTCAGAAACTCTTAGTAGGGTGTTGGCTTCATACTGAACTTTAAACAGTTTTTGAAATTGCCTAAAAATCAAAGTATCATGGGTCGAACCATATCAATTGACGGTGTGGGTCAGGCTGCCGAAGCAGGAATAGTTAGCACCGAGAACTTCACTCTTGTCCTGAGCCAACCGGTTTGGGATGATTCTCTTTCTTTGAGAAGTCCTTTGGGATTGCACTGTACTACTGGTGTCTGTAAATTAAGGCATTTCTGAATTGTCGTAAGTGGAATATTTTAGTCTAAAGGTTTTCGGATTACTTGAATTTTTTAAAAAATTGAGCTTTATTTCTGCTATTTACCCTTTCATTTTTGTATATCAAGTTTTCATTATACTTAAAACTGTATCTTGAAACGTGAACTGACTTGCTGTATTTGCACTTTGAACTATTGAAATAAATGTGATTTTTTTGTCTGATTACCCAGTTTCCAATTTGAACATCGATTGTTTTATTCTTATAAAGGAAAGGAAAGAAATCATTAAATTATTACGTTTTGTAATAAAAGGAATAATTCTACTTTTTTTTTTAAGTGCTTCATTTGCTGAACTTTTTGGGCAGTTTCACCATGTATTTATCAGGCTATGATAGTGGGGAATTCCATTGACCTAGTATTGAGACAGCTCTTCACTGGCTACAAGATGTATGCTTTCTGTACAGAGGGAAGAATAGAGTGAAACTTTTTAAGGCTTATTTAAATCTTGTATATAGATTCTAACTCAGAGTTGATAATTCTAACTTAGTATATGATAGTACCAAATTGTTATTTATCATATGGAGCCATTTTCTGGTAAGTTTCTTTTACTTCTTTTGAAAACACATAGTAAAGAGATTCAAATACGGATTCAGAAAGTTAAACTAAGAATATTCTGCTAGACCATGTTTTCTAACTTGTACCTAGTCCATAGACCTTTTCTGTCCCTTCCCCTGCTCTCGTGGGTGTGGGTTTAATATGTTAGCTCTTCATTCTCAAACTGATTTTGGGGCTGTGCTTAAAATCTTGCTGTTCAATTATAAGATAATCTATAGAACTTTAATCTCTACCTGTTCTCTAATATTCATGGAATGCACAGACACCTGAGTTAGTTAAAGGTGACTCTCAGTACTTGGGGGGAGGGTGACCTCTACCGTTGGGAATGCTACTAAACAACTTGGTATGCCTAATTCATTCTTTTCACACTAGTTAACTTATGGAGTGCTTACTATATACCCTGAATTCTATGAGCTTTTTTAAAAAATATATTTATTTGAGAGAGAGAGAGAGTGCAGTCTAGCAGGGGGAGGGATCAGTAGAGAAGCAGACTCCCTACTGAGTGTGGAGCCTGATACGNAGTGCGGTCTAGCAGGGGGAGGGATCAGTAGAGAAGCAGACTCCCTACTGAGTGTGGAGCCTGATACGGGGCTCAGTCTCAGGACCTTTAGATCATGACCTGAACTGAAGTCAAGAGTTGGTTGCTTTAATGAATGAGCCACCCAGGCGCCCCACTCCTATGAGCTTTTAATGCATAATCTCATTTAAGTCTCCGAGGCAAATGCCATTGTCTCCATTTATATGTGAGGAGTTTGAGAGGTTAAATTACTCAAGATCACAGGGCTAGCCTTTTGATGTCAGAAGCCATGCTTGCAGCAACTATGTTCACTACAATGGAGACTTGCATCTTCTAGAAAAATCTCAGGATGGGTTTCTGAATTTTTCCCTCATTATTTACAGTCTTCTGTGAGAAGAAAGTTCTAAACCAGTAGCCACCCAGGAAGTAAAGTTCATACACAACACTTTTGTATAAACAAATTTTAATACAATTTACTGGCCAGACCTCTTTTAAAATTACCTGGATTAGCTTCTATCTCTCTTCTGTTTGTACTTGACAAAAATAAAACATACGAAGACTAGAGTACAAATACAACACATAGACTCTAGAAAATTGCAAAACACTGTTTCTTGGATTATCTATTGGACTTTACTAAAGTGGAAATTTGAAAACTTAAGGTTAATATTGTAGCTAAAATGATTAGCAGAGTATGTTAGAGTTACATCTATCATGTCACAATTAACTGGTATTTTACTATTCTACATATTCGGGCTAAAGACATTCAGACTTTTAGAAAAGCCTGGGTTTGCAGTATGTCATGAGACCTCCCCCGTCTGGCAGTTCACAGTTCCTGTGCTCTCACAGAAAGCCTCAGGCTATGAAATCCATAGTCAAGTCCCATTCCCTGCTAGCGGGAGAAAGACTCTAAACCATTCAGAGGCAGGTGGTCAGAGGGTAGTATGTTCATCTCTGAGGATTTAGATCCTAATCCATTCTTCCAAAGGATTATAATCTCTGCCAGTATTCTGAAGAGTGACGTGCCTTTGATCACACAAATGGGGTGACTGTCCAATGCTGACATTCTTACCTAAAATCACTGGAGGACCATGTGAAATGTCTTTAGGATGTGTACTTAGAGGGCTGTCAAGTTCCACGTGTCAAAAGGAAGGGGATGTGGGAAGCTAAAACCCAATATTTGAAACTACCTTCGACCCACTAAGAAAATCACAAAACTCAGGGGACAAATGCAAGCTCACTGTAAGAAACGGAAAGTACTGGTGGCGGAGAAGAAGAGCACAGGGTAAGTAACCACTGGAACTACTTGCTTGCGGGAGACTGAAGCCAACACTGAAGGGACAGTAACAGGAGAGACAAAGCCACAGACGCCAGGCCACGACAGCAGCTGTCACTCCTTCACTCCAAGTAACCGATGCACTTCCTGACGGGCCTTTTCCCGTCCTCTCCCCTGAAACCCATCCCCTCATCTATGAAATGACACTAATAGTAATTCTTAGAAGTTTTGTGAGGATTAAGTAAGATGCTCCATGCGAAGTATGTGTTGCCATATGCAATAAAGGTTAGCTATTCTGTTGAAAATTCCTTAAACTCCCTATTCCTTTTTTTTTTTTTTTAACTCCCTATTCTTAAGGACCTGGCTCAAGCCTCACCCACCACCTCCACCTTCTTATCCCTAGAAAGTCTTATTCTTGCTTCAGGTGACTGCAGTCTCTCACCCCTCTGCCCACTCCGGGTCGGGCAACACTCCTCTCTATCACTGATTGGCACACTCTACTATGTATTGCCACTTCTTTTTAGCCGAAAATACCTATTTTGCACCATTTGCTTCCCTTCTTCTGTGCCATTGCTCATGCTGGTCTCTCAGCCTGAAACAGAGGCTTCTGTGTGATTCAGTCACCTTAAAAGTTATTTAATTTGGTCATTTACGTAGACTCGAATCTCTTTTCTGGAATAGATAGCCATGAGAAAAACCTTGGAGCTGAGACCAGGAGGGAGCCAATTCACCATCCGGCAGTAGCTCCCTCGCCGAAGGGCGGTACTGTTTTGCTTGTGAGGCCCCAGGAAAGGGCAGACGAGCTGTGTCAACCTTAGTCTAGAGTCAGACTCTGGGATCTTGGACTCATTGCTGGAGTGTCTGTTTCCTTCTCTGTAAAATGGGGGTATTAACGCTTACCTTACAAGGTGTTAAGGATTAAACATATTTAGCTCAGGTCATGCCAAAAAAACCCCAGCAAATTACCCAATACAAAATAGAAACAATAGCAACAAAAAACTGAAAATTGAAGAAGACAACTGAGGTTTGATTTTCTGAATTAACTGACTAATGTTTTTCAAATAAACTGTCAGGGAAATGGACAATTTGGAACCAATACTTATCCTTTTCATTGGAAGTTATTACTTACCCCTATTTATACCAGTGGATATACACAGCTTTTACAAATATCTTTCTATAAAATGTGGAGGGTAGATATATTCAGTAAATTAAACTGGATTGATAGAAACACCAAAGCACATTTAAACTTTGAATAGTTATTAGTTCACTCTAGCTTAGATTTATCAAGAACAAAAACTTTAAAATTTTGTTTTATTTTGTTTTTAATTTTTATTATTTTTTAAATTAACATATAATGTATTATTTGCCCCAGGGGTACAGGTCTGTGAATCATCAGGCTTACAGCTTTCACAGCATTCACCATAGCACAAACCCTCCCCAATGTCCATAACCCATCCACCCTATTCCTACCCCCCCACCCCCCAGTAACCTTCAGTTTGTTTTGTGAGATTAAGAGTCTCTTATGGTTTGTCTCCTTCCCAATCCCATTAAAATTTTCTTTTAAACTCCATTGGAAGTTTTATATGAAAATTATATTTATCAGCCATTTTATCAGTTTTCTTATTTTTGTCCTAGTGAATCATGTACTATTTTGCAGCATCGCTTACACCACCTCAGAAATGAAGTGATTTTCCTGCTGTGAGGAATGCTATGCTGGATTAAAAATGTAAAATAACTCTGGAACTGGAGAGTTCAGGTGGCTATTCCCCCAGACAATTTCATTTACCAAAGCAAATGATCTTCTGAGTCTTGTTTATTCTATTTGAGTTTATTTTTACCATGTAGTCCAAGAGTAGTCTATGGCCACCCCTTAGCTTACATATTAGCAAGAATTTTTTTTGCTTTTTTTTTTTTTAAAGATTTTATTTGTTTATTTGAGAGCTAGCGAGAGAGAGAACGAAGAGTAGGGGGGAAGGGGGAGAGGGAGAGGAAGAAGCAGACGCCTCACTGAGCAGGGAGCCTGACTCTGGGCTCCATCCCAGAACTCTGGGATCATGACCTGAGCTGAGGGCAGACACTTAACCGACTGAGCCATCCAGGCGTGCCTTAGCAAGAATTTCTTCCACGAGACTAAGAGCTGAGTAAAGAATCGTTTTCTAAAGTACTAATTCAGTGTAGTGAGGACAAGTCACTAGATGGCAAAATACTCTGACCCGTCACTATTCTGAGACTTTTTCTCAACAATACTCCCTTTTCATATGGCAGCACACCAGCTCTGCAGCTTTAATTGTTTACAGCCTGAAGAGTCCCAGAGCTGAAAACTTGGCAATGATTCCCATCCGAGTCCGGCCGAGGGATGGTTAGGAAAAGTCTTCCAGAAACAAGGATCAAGCTAGAAAAAAGTCACAAGAAGATCTTGACCTTAACTTAGATCATGAACATTGTTTAAAGGCACAACTCTAGTCCATGAAGTCTATAAAACCTGAAAACACAGATAATATTATTTTATTTTTATTACAGATTGAATATGTTTTGGATGACATGATGTATCTTGACCTGTGTTCCCATCTTTGGAGATATCCTTTTGGGAGTTTTACGTGTTCTAGGCTTTTAATATTTTTTATTTTTTAAAGATTGTATTTATTTATTTGAAAGAGAGAGAGAATGAGAGAGAGAGAGCATGAGAAGGGGGAGGGTCAGAGGGAGAAGCAGACTCCCCACGGAGCAGGGAGCCGGATGCAGGACTCAATCCTGGGACTCCAGGATCCCAACCTGAGCCGAAGGCAATTTCTTAACCAACTGAGCCACCCAGGCGCCCAAGGCTTTTAGATTAAAAAAAAAATTTTAGGTGTAACTTACCATAATGCCCCATTTTCTTATCTCCAGTGATTGGCCTGAGAATAGGCATCTGACCCAAGTCTGCAGGCTGATCCGTCGTCTTTCTTCAGGAAGTTATGTATGGGTGTTGACAGAAAGTGCTGACCACATCTGCAGAAATCTCTGCAGAAGTCCTTCTCACTGAATAGATTGACGCTAACACAGAGGGCTGTGGCAAGAATGGGACCCACAGGTGGATGGATAGCTAGATGGAGCTTCCTGGTGGTGGCGGAGTCCTTGGAAGAAGTTGAGAAAGAAGCCAGCTCTATTTTGTGAATTAGTTTTCTTCCTTCCTCCCTCCCCACCTCCTCCTGCCCTTCCTTCTTACCTTCCTTCCTATTTACTTAGGCCATTTTGAATTCGGTTCATTTTAGTTGCAACCAAGCAAGTCCTGACTAGTTCAGCTACTCAGGACTCCAGAGTCAGCAGAGTTCTACTCCAGGTTCCATATGAAGTGGCGGAAGTAGGCAGTGGCGATGGGTTCTTCCTCAAGCTCAGGACAATACTTCCCTCAAATCCGCGTACATCCATAACCACGAGCTGTTTTCTGTAGTTATGCAGGCGGTTGCAGCTTAATGGATGTAGACTTGGAGCAAGTTATTTTTGGATGATGAAGCTCAACTTAAATGGTGGAGTATCAGACGTCAACGGAGAAGCATAGCGTGATCTCTTTATGTATTTATGTATTTATCCAGTCAATAAGTATTTGTTTAGTTTCAGTTTTGTATCAAACTCTGCTTGGCCCTAGAAGACACTAGGAGGCATGAGAGACATGATTCCTGCCTTCACAAACTTTATAGTATAAAGGAGATTATGGTCAATTAAAGAAGTAAATATTAAAAAGTTCTGAGAAGAGGGGCCCCTGGGTGGCTCAGTCAGTTAAGTGTCTGCCTTCAGCTCAGGTCATGATCCCAGGGTCCTGGGATCAAGCCTCAAACTGGGCTCCCTGCTCAGTGGGAAGCCTGCTTCTCCCTCTCCCACTTCTCCTGCTCATGTTCCCTCTCTCACTGTGTCTCTCTCTATCAAATAAATAAAATCTTTAAAAAAAAAAAGTTCTGAGAAGGGAGAGAGGCACAAGGAACTTTGGGATCACATACCCATGGGACCTTCCTTGCTTGATGGAGGCTGTTAGGGAAGGTTCCTCTATAGGATGTGTAATCTGAGGATTGACTGACAACAAAAGTTACCTAGAAAGGGAGTGGGGACAGGAGGGGAAGAATAATCTAAGTAAAGTTAACAATATGCACTATGGTCTGAGGCTCAGAGAGTGTGGAATATGCCCCATACTGAGAGAAGGATGGAAGCAATTGGGGCGATGGTGAGAGAAGATGGAGAATAACGCTAGCTCATGTTGTGCTTTGGAGTTTGTTTCTGAAGCACTTTAGACAAGGGAGCTTGCCCTGCTCTGAAGTGTGAGCAAGAGACAAGCCAAGGTGGAATAATGGCCACGGGACGCTTGTGGCTATTTTCCATCAGAGCACCAGTGTGTGACTCATTCTCACTTGCCCTCTATTTCCTCTCCTACATAATCCCATCAGTTCAAGGGACCACTTGAGCCCCTTCTCTTTGTGGTGCTGTTGTCCTGGCCCCGGTTGGCTGTCCAGCCAAGTGTGGGTTAGTCACAGACATCTAGGGCCGGGTCATTGAGGCGTGGATGGAATACCAACCCCAACATAACATGGAGATAAGAAACTAATCCCCAGGTAAAACTAGATTAAAGAAGGGACAGTGGTTGGGCTGTTGGGGTTTCTGCAAGTATTAAATAAAATGTAAACAAAGTCAAGGAGTCAACATAGGCATTTGCTGAGGCAAGGAACCAGGCAGAATAAATAACACATTGAAACTTGAGAGAATCCTCCATGAAGCAATTTTGAGCAATGTGGCAGCTGAACCTAATTGTTTTACCCAACTAGGAAGGCTTAATGACTCAATGTGTTTGATAACACTTCCCGCCACAAGTGGGTTCCTAAGCAGCTGGGGTGTGGTGTGTTCTGAATCTGTGAATTAATTAGTTATTGGAATTTTTATTGTATATTGTTTTCAAAGTGTTAAAAATACTCAACGAGTCACTTCTCAGCAGGATATGTTTTCTCCAGATTTCAACTCTGCTACGTCCTAGTTGAAATAAACTCTCCTATGGCTGGGTGATCAGTTCTAGCCAGAGAACACTTTTATCACTGGACAAGGCAGTCTTATATCTCTACACTGGAGAGTGGGCTTTGAGCTGTTGTCTGGCAGGGACTACATGTTAATCCATTTACTTCCTTCACCGACCACATCCCACCAACTAACTACCTAGTACCTGGCATATAGTGGGCTCTAAATAGAAGTTTGTTGAATGAATGGATGAATGAATTGAAAGCTCATACCATGGAAATGATGCTGTCTTTCCCCATCAGCCTGATTTCATGACTTCCTATTTATATAAACTTGTACTAATAATTTAAATTTTCTAAACTTTAGTCTTCTCATTTGTAAAAGGTGGTACAAGAAGGAAGGTCAAAGCCAATAATTAGTACAGTGCTTACTTCAGAGATGTAGATATTGCGGTGCCTGGGTGGCTCAGGGTGTTAAGCATCTGCCTTTGGCTCAGGTCATGATCCCAGGGTCCTGGGATGGAGCTCGGCGGGACTCCCTGCTCAGCGGGGATTCTGCTTTCCCTCTTCCTCTGCCCCTCTCCCTGCTCGTGCTCACTCTCTCCTTCCCCTCAAATAAATAAATAAATAAATAAATAAATATCCTTAACAGACTTAATATTTTTCTTTTAGAGGTAGATTGGTTATTTCCTTAAAATCTTTAAAGTTTAAAAGCATAAAGTTCTCGTAGACATATATCTCATTGTTTTCAACAAATATTTATTAAATCTTTCATAGGTTAGACTCTGGTGGTAAGAACTTACCCTCAGGTGCTCATCTTCTATAGGGGAAAAAAAAGCAACATAATTAAAGAAACAACATTTTTGTGAAGAGTGTGTTGAAGGAAGTGGACAAGAAGACATGACAGATGGTTCCTGGGAGTCTCCACTGCACACAGAGATCCCAAGAGAGTGAGTGGCTCTTGAGGAGATGGGCGAGGTAGGCAGGACAGATCCGTGGGCTATGAAAATCACGGTAAGAAGTTGGGCATTTATTCCAAGTACGTTGGAAAGCTCCTGGGACGTTTTAGCTGGAGAGTGATATAATCTGATTTACATTTTGAAAATGGACCACAGTGTGAACAGTACATTCAGGGCGGGCAGGTACAGAAGTAGGGAAATCAGTGAGGAAGCAAGCACAATGGTTGATGCAAGAAAAGTTATTTTAAAAGTTTATTTAAAAAAAGAGATTTATTTATTGATTTGAGAGACAGTGTGTGAGTGGGGCAGAGGGAGAGGGAGACTCCCAAGCAGACTCCATGTTCAACGTGGAGCCTGATGTGGGGCTGGATCTCACAACCTGAGCCAAAACCAAGAGTTGGATACCTAACCGCCTGTGTCACCCAGGCACCCTGAAAATGAGGCCATTTCTGAGATGAAACACACCAGGAGAAACACAGGGGTTCTGTGTGTGTGTGTGTGTGTGTGTGTGTGTGTGTGTGTGTGTGTGTGTGTGAGGAAGGGAAGTGGGGACCATACTTTGGCAAGACTATTAAAGATCCAACTAGATATGATTATTGATTATAATGAAAGGTTTGTGTACTGCTGTGTGCTTCTCTGTAACATTTACAGTTAGATTCCTGAGCAACGTAACTTGATCCAGAATTAAAGACCTTATTTATTTACAATATTTGTTAATTTATAAGATATAAAAATGTATAAGATGGCTAATGTCTTACAGCTAAAGAGAAAACCAATCACCCTTTGTAATCTTTGTCTCATAAGAGCATGGCACTTGATTTTCATTTTGGTAATCTCATTCCCAAACATGGGTATATAAGAGAAAATGCACTTTTGATTTTTTTCTATGTATCATATTACTGGAAAAATTAAGGGCTAAAAAGCAAATATTCCCTTAGCTACTAGGGCCTAGTATAACATTTTATAAGCAAGTTATTGTATTATCTTTTTTATTCCATTTTTGGTATTTTTTAAAAAGATTTAATTTATTTATTTGATAGAGAGAGAAAGAGAGAGTGAGAGAGAGAGCACGAGCAGGGAGGAGTGGAAAAGGGAGAAGCAGACTCCCCACTGAGCAGGGAGCCTGATGCAAGACTTGATCCGAGGACCCTGAGATCATGACCTGAGCTGAAGGCAGATGCTTAACTGACTGAGCCACCCATGATATTTTTTTTTACGTAGTAGAGTATATCGCTTTAATTTAAGTCTGATGAACACCACATTTTATAGTTGTTAAAGGCACAGAAATAACAATTTTTTCATAGACAGGAGGAAAACACAGAAAATCAATTCATTCTCCTAGTAACATGCTGAGACTTTAGATTTATAGTACATTTTCCTAAAGGAAAAGCAGCTCAAGTCCAAAAAATTAAGTGAAGGGGTAACTCTAAAATGTCTTTGAATTAACAATATTTCTCTTTGATCTGGTGTCTCCCTGCTCTTGAATTTATCCTCTATGAATTCAGGTGGCTTATCTGTACAGTGTGGATAATAAAATGAGGTCATTGTGAGAATCAAGTTGAAAAATGCAGGAGAAACACTTTGTAATCACTGAAATGCTTATAAATATTATGCTTTTTGTTTTTGTTATGCTACTGTGTGTCTTGCATAAGATATAGAGATTCCTCAATTTGATTTAGGATTAATCATCCATAGGGAAGGTAAATTTCCCACACTTTTCACACTAAGGTAGATGAAGTTTATAAAGTTTCTAAGGCTTTTGAAGCGAGATAGTACGGATTTTCAACTGCCTTCCTTTTGCTTTTTCTTTTCTTCTCTCTCTCTCTTTTTTAACGTAGACTCCATGTCCACAATGGAGCCCAATGCGGAGCTCAAACTCATAACCCTGAGCTCAAGACCTGGGCTAAAATCAAGAGTCCAAGCCTTATCAGACTGAGTAACCCAGGTGTCCCTCTTCCCCTGTCTTTTTATTCTTTCCTCTGCCCCTTCCTCTCCTCCTCTTCTTCCTCTGCCTTCACTCTCTCTTTTACTATCTCTTTCTCCCTCTCCATCCTGTATTCTCCACTCTTTGCTTACACAAATCTAAGCTAAGTTCTTGTCTGAACTCTATTCTTTTGGCCACAGGATTCCCACTGAAAAAGACAATCCGAGAAGTGACTCAGGAGAAGGCAAACCTGGCCCCAAGACTGAGGCTCAGCCGCCAACGGGGCTCTGCTGGGCAGTGACCAATCCATGCCCCCAGGCTCCTCACCTGCCCAGTGGAATGATCTGCCCTCTCCCAAGCTACACATCTGAGGAAACCACGTGGGGAGCAAATGAAGTCCCTTCTTCATTAACTTGGTCTGACTCCACCTATGGGTTACTCTTTCTTTTTCTTTTTTTTTTAAATAAAGATTTTATTTATTTATTTGACAGAGAGACCCAGTGAGAGCAGGAACACAAGCAGGGGCAGAGGGAGAGGGAGAAGCAGGCTTCCCACTGAGCAAGGAGCCTGATGTGGGGCTTGATCTCAGGACCCTGGGATCATGACCTGAGCTGAAAGCAGACACTTAATGACTGAGCCACCCAGGAGCCCTGTTACTTTTCAACAAAAGGGCCAATACGAGTGTTGTGTTCAAGGTGTAGGGGAATCCTGACTTAACTTCAAAGACTGTAATCAGTCAACACTGAGGTGTGTAACAGCAATAATTATGTAATGGTACTATGTGAAAGTCATAGCTATTGGATATTGTTTGAGAATCCACTGGGTGAATGTGCTGTACATGTTTTTTCTTTTTTGTTAATAATATGACTGACCACTCACCCACCTAAAGCTATCTGACCTAAGCTTCAGTGGAGTTGGGTTTTTTTTTTTTTAAAGATTTTATTTATTTATTTGACAGAGAGAGATTACAAGTAGGCAGAGAGAGAGGAGGAAGCAGGCTCCCCGCTGAGCAGACAGCCCGATGCGGGCCTCGATCCCAGGACCCTGAGATCATGACCTGAGCCGAAGGCAGAGGCTTTAACCCACTGAGCCACCCAGGCGCCCGGAGTTGGGTTTGTTGACAGGCACAAAGATTTTCTGAAATTAAGGGCGTAGTCCCCACCACGAGTAAGAGGTTTGTTTGTTTTGCTATCTGTGTACATGATTAACCTCATTAGTTTTGACCTAATTAGCATCTTGGTCTGTCCGTGTAGTAGCAGAGAGGCTCCAAAGTGTTGGGTAGGAGATACTTTACCATATATGTGCGGAGGCACAATATGTTTACATACACTGATAATTCTGTAGTCTTGTACAGAAGTGAGCAGCTTTCACTATTAAATAAGAGACTGTTTCACCCTGATGTCTTGTAAGTTGTATGAAACAAAGAGGTGAACAGCTTTCTTTTTTGGACACTAGAAATTTTAAAAGGTACAAGAAATATCATGGGTTGAAAAGTGACACAATAGATAAGGCACGTTTGTTGTTTATAATGGAAGATTCCAGTACTTGCCTGTACATCTCTGTAATACTTGACATTCCTGAGCACATCGCGTTGTTAGCATCCTCTGTCATACAGTTACCCTGCATTGTTTGTACTGGTCAGCTTCCAGCCGCTGCAGGGAGAACCAGTCATTCTTTGGCAGTGGAAATTGGCAATCTGACTTTCATTTCAGCAGTTTGGCTTCCAAAGGTAAGAACATAATAGAAAACCCACTTCTCTCTCTTGAGTATCGTATTTGTAGTGTGGTAGAATTGAAATTATAATATGGACAATAATAATGGAGAGAGAAACAGAAACTACATTGAAGAAGTACACAGATCAAATGAGAAAATTGGGCAATGACGTAACGTTAAATGCAAGCGACTTGGTAACTGTGGCTGCCGAGTGAAGAGAGGGCTGTGGTGGGCGGGTCACGTTGAGGAAGGGCTCCTGTAAGAGAAGGCGGGAATCCGGGAGCTTATAGAGTAGGCGGAACATTGGGAACGTGGGGAGAGGTCTGAGCGCCATAGTTAGGAAGGTGCCAGCAGATTGACTAAGTCCTTCATTCACATGCGAGCATATTGACCTGTGATTGTGGCTCTGCTGTGGTGGGTTGTGGAGACAAACACGCAAGGAAGGCGGACTCTATCTCTGACGGGGAGGAGTGGATATGGGACTCTGGATCTTGGGAGCAGGGAGGTGGTAACTGAAACCGTGAGCATGGATGAGGCCACCCAGAACATGTGAAGAGGGAGGAAGTCCAGGAAAGGCCAATGGATGTTGAGTCTTATTAGATGCACAGGACCTACAGAGTAGAAGTTGAGTGAAGGAGTGAATGAGATATGCCAGAGTTGAAGTGTTTGGGTGCTAGCTGGGGAAAATGAGCTCAAGTCAGAATTTCAGTTTTTTAAAAAGAGGATAGGAGAGAATGGTGCAAAGGGGAAATGCAAGGAGAGAAAGAGGACCAGAAAGAATAGGAGAGGGGGATTGTGTGGTGGAGGAGAGCAGGACGGGAATAGGGTTAGGGGATGGGGGCCCTGGGGGGAGGGAAGTCAGCGTAGGAGGTAAGGATGGTGTAGATATAAATATGTTAGTTGTAGTTTGGGGGATGGCCATGCAGGAATTCAAAGTAATAAGTTGGGAGATACAATGATGTAGTGAAAGAAACAGCAGAGATACAAGAAGTAGGATTTCCCAGGGCTCTCCAATAAAATTCTCTGAAGAAGGTGTTAACCTTAAAAATAAAACTACTAGTTGTTTCAGCATCGAAAGATGGGCGTATTCAGGAATAGCAACGAACTTTAATCCAGGGGAGGCAAGCAAGGCAAAGCCATAGGTGAGTCTGGAGAACTAAAGAGAAGGCTGCATTTTTATTTTTTTTTTTAAATTTTTTTTTAAAGATTTTTACAATTTATTTACTTGACAGAGAGTGAGATCACAAGTAGGCAGAGAGGCAGGCAGAGAGAGAGGAGGCAGGGAGCCCGATGT
The DNA here is from genome assembly GCA_002007465.1 of Ailurus styani. Lineage (NCBI taxonomy): Eukaryota > Metazoa > Chordata > Mammalia > Carnivora > Ailuridae > Ailurus > Ailurus styani. The sequence goes on from LNAC01000235.1 coordinate 1,625,467, forward strand.
GGGCCTCGATCCCAGGACCCTGAGATCATGACCTGAGCCAAAGGCAGAGGCTTTAACCCACTGAGCCACCCAGGCGCCCAAGGCTGCATTTTTATAGAGAGGAGAGGGGAGGTGTTGGGAGAGACTATTACAAACTGAAAGTTCTTGGAGTAAACTGGAAGCTGGAAGTACAATGGCTTTTCATGCCTGAGTTGTAACTGTTTCTCATTGGCTGGGCTGTTGCCAGGGCAGGAGGAAACCTTCCTTCCTTCTGCTGGGATAGTAAGGTAGTATCTTCTGACAAGGTCTGTCTCCTGTTGGGTCTGCGATGGGCCAGGCGCGGTAGGGCTGAGAGCTCCCTCTGCTGGCCTCCTGACTCCATTCTGAGCAAGGTTTCCTTTTACTAAATTTTCACAAAGGGGAGCGCAGCTTTGGTTTTGAGCCACTGAGTGATGGACATGACAGGATGGTAGATAGTGTCATCAAGGTGAATGATGAAGAAGGGGATTTTGGCAGCAAGATTTGAAACTTGGATTAACCAGTGATGGAGAAGAGTCATCTCCAGAAGAAGATGTTGCCATAGTCTGGGCAAAGAAATAATAAAGTTATGCTCATCCACTGGTTGGTTCTTGGTTGTTTTAGAAACAAGGCCCTTACACGACAATGCTTTTTCTACCATTATGGCAGTAACCGTGTCGAGTTCTTTCTGGTAAAGTGACAGGTTTGGGAGCAAATCTAAGAGCAGAAGTTTTAGAGATTTTTGTAAGTTTTCCTCACCTCTTCACAGTTTCCTCATCCGTGCCTAATTCCACTTAGAAAATTCAAGTGCATCCAAAGCTTTCAATTTTTTTCTACTCTTGTGTTTTTCTGTTTGCGTCTTTAATTAAGGACACAACCACACGTGGAAGTGGTATGAACATTCTGGTGGCACAGCTGACTGACCTTGATATGCATGCAGGCCAGTGGTGAGAGAATTGTGAGAAATGTGAGGAAGGAGTAGCAAGGGAAAGAGAAGTGAGGACAACCCCAGTCCTGGCCGGGGATGTGGACATCCCCCAGAGCACATCAGGTGTGAGCAGAGAGATGGTTGAGTGGAGGCTGACTGAGAGAATTTCCTCAGGGCTGACGAAGAAAGTCAGACATTGGTGTTTGGAGTTCAGAATGTTGGAGGAAGGATTCTGAAGCAGGCATGCCTGGATGGGATGCCCCAGTGGCCGGTAAGAGGGTACCATGATGGCAGTTTGTCCCAGTAAGGAGTGCAACAGAGCAGAAGGCTTCTGTTTATAGAGTGCTTTTCCTGTGCCCACCTCCCTTGCTTGTCTTATTTCAGGGAATGCTGTGCTCGTAGTGTCAGGTGAAGTCATTGAGCAGTTTTCCAAAACAAGTGGTCTAGATTAGAACACTGTTCTGTCACATTTCAAAAGCAGTCTCTGGAATGAGGGTTCCTCCAATCACACTGTGCATCAGAATCACCATGAGAGGGTGGGGGTGGGGTGGGGTGAGGAGAGCTTATTCAAATGAGATTTTCAAGCCCCGTCCCCAGAAAAATGGATCCAATTGGTCTAGAATGTGGCCATGCTTACCAGGCGATTCTGATATAGAAGGTTCATGAAAACGGAGTAACATTACAATATTACCTCTGTGGGGGACTGTAGAGGAGGGCCAGCCATAAATGGAGGGCGTACTGCTGAATGAAAAATGGAGACTACAAATAGGTATAGTGGTTTGTTGCAGGCAGCTCAGACCCACTTCCAAGAGCCAATTGTTCAAATGGAAGAGATTTCATGAAGCACTTATTAAACACAAACATTCTTCCTAAAAAATAAATGATATAAACTTATAATTGAATAGATTGTATGAAGAACAAAGGCAATACTCAAATTCATCACTTCTTAATTACATTGTCACATCACTATCCTCTCTGTTCTTGAGGTTATTTGTGTCTATTGTGGCTGTGTGGGGGAGATGCTGTATGTATTAGTTACCTGGTGCTGTGTAGCAAATGACCCCAAGACCAGCAGCTTATAACCACAAATATTTATTCTCAGTTTCTGCAGGTTGAGAACTGGTTGCTGCTTAGCTGGGTCATTCTGTCTCAGGGTGTCTGATGAGGTTGTAGTCACACTGTCGGAGAAGCCACTATGTCAAGGTTGGCTGGGACTGAAGGATGTGCCCCTAAGCCTGTTCACATACATAGTCGATGGCAGGTCTCAGTGGTTCACAAGTTGATGGTCTGAAGATGTCAGTCCCTCTCAGGCTGTTCAACAGAGACCTCCCCTCAGGTCCTTGCTATGTTCACTCCTCTACAACGTGACCCAGAATGAATGGCAGGAGAAGCGGGTGGAAGGGGGAGAGGAAGATGGAAGCTGAAGTCTTTGTATAACCTGATTTGGGTAGATACATCGCTTCTGCTATATTCTGTTCTTTAGAAGTGAGTCCCTAAATCCTGTCTACACTCATGTGGTAAGGAATTCATCTCCACCTCCTGAAAGGAAGGAGTATAAAGAATTTGTATACACCACCACACCATATAAAGGTGTGCTAGTGCTTGTCTCTTCTCAGCACCTATGCTTGTGATGTCACATCGATAATTTGAAATCAGCGTGGTGGGAACATCTACACGTGGAAGTCAGCAAACACTCTAAATCAGGCCCTCCACTCCTGCTCCCAGCCCTAGTGGTAAACACTTACCAGCACACCACTGGATGGATATAGAGCAATGTGCTCACAGACCTGATGTGCCATGGATGGGTTTTAGACGGGGCTTTGGAAGGGAGAATAAAAGGTTCGGAATATAGGATGAGATAGTTTCTGAATTTGAAAGAGTGGAAATGATGCAGGAGATGGAGGCTCGGGGAGCTTAAATATGCCCATACAGATGTCCAAAAGTGACATGAAAAAGGATCTCTCTCTCTCTCTCTTGCACGTACACAATTTTAAATGTAGGCTCATACTAGATTGAACTCTGGGGACACAAAGTCAAACGCATTAGAGACTTAGTATGCAGGATTTTCTATCTAGCAATCAGGATGAGTATGTAACCTTTTACATAATTGCCTATGAAGCCACAAACAAGTAATATACACTCCAGTGGGGATGACCTAGACCTAAAATAGCCCAGAAGTTCAAAGACCAAGTTTTCATTCCTTTAAACTGATTCCTTGGTGTATGCGATATGCCCCCAAATAAGCAAGGAGCTCTGTCATCTATTAGATTAAAAGGAATTTTTTTCTAAAACAAAACCTTCCAGAATCATAGCATTTTATTTTATTTTAAAGATTTCACCCATTTGAGAGAGAGAGTGAGAGAGAGCATGAGTGGGAAGGAGGGGCGGAGGGAGAAGCAAATTCCTTGCTGAGCAGGGAGCCCGATGCGGGACTTGATCCCAGGACCCCAGGGTCACGACCTGAGCCGAAGGCAGACGCTCAACACACAGAGCCACCCAGGCTCCCAGGAATCATAGCATTTTAGACCTGAAAATGACCTTAAAAAACATGTAGGGCAGTATTTCTTGAACTGTGTTTGCCAGTCAAACATCAAAATCAGAAATACCTGGTATTGTTGTTAAAACCTGGAACCTTGTTAATATGTGGAACACGTCTCAGAACTCCTGCATTGATGGGGTCTTGGGAAGCTGCACACTGTACAAACTCTCTACATGATTCTGCTGCACTCAAATGAGTAATCCCGTTAAAACCGTTTGTTTTATACATAAAGGAAACAAACTTCTAAGATGCAAAGAGATTCCCCCTTAAGTGAGTTTACATAGCTGTTAAGATTCCATCCACTTAAAAAAAAAAGGAAAACTGACTCATAGAACTGAATTTGGGAAAAAACAGAAAGCACACCCTTTGTTTAAAGAGATAGCTGAAGGCCAACACAGGACTTCAATCGACATTATGTTGCTCATGTGTGTAGTTACTAGTCCATATAGCCCACTTAGCCACAAATTAGTGTGGTCACCTTAAATTGCTAACATGAAAATCTTAACGTTCCACTTCTGAAGTTACTGGTTTTAGCTACTCTGTTTTCTTTTTCTAGGTTCCCAAGGTTGCTCTTTTAGGCATGATTTTAGAAATGTAATTATAACTCTGGTTTTATACTTCTGGACTATGTAATCAAACACAGACTGGTCATAGTGGAAAATATACAATTCTTAGCTTTGCTACATTGACAAGGAATGTGGCCAGATTCAAATCTGCGTGGCATGTCTTCCTAGTGACAGCCTTCTCCCTATCTGCCGCCCTGCCCTGAAAATCCAAAAATGATGCTGTAGGAAATGTAGACAGAGGGGTGTGGAACCAGTTTTTCCAGGAACATTTTTTTTTTTGATCCAATAAAATCACTTAAATGTCCTTTTCCAAGAGAAAGCTTTTGTTCGGTTTCATGCATTGTTAGACAGGTGGAGAAAGAGCAAGTTAAGAAAGAAAAAAAGTCGAACATGAAAAATTACAATCACAGTGTCCAGTGGATTATTTTACTTGCACTATTCTTAGATCCAAATGGCAACCTCTTCAGAGTAACATCTGTTTCAGAGTTGCTCCGAGAATATAAATCTTGTCTAAGGGCTGGGCATTTAAAGCTGATTATATATTTTTAAAATAACTGTAGGAGAGTTATGGAGGCATTATCTCTCATGATCAGAGTTTTCTTTCTATGACAGGATTTAATATTTTTATTTTTAAATTTTTTCTTGGAAAAGATTCTCCAGCCCCAATCAAGCATTCAGATGACTGCAGTCCTGGCTAACATCCTGGTTACGATCTAATAAGAAACTCTAAGCCAGAACTACCCAGATAAAGTTCTCCTGAAACACTGAATCCTAATTCAAACTAAATCCTTTGTCCAGTGCACACCCAGTGTTGGATTTTGTTTTTCCGAGGGTTGCTACAGAACGGGGTTGGCACAGGCACTGCCAAATGACAGCCTTATTGTTTTTTCCTTTTTGTTTTCTTTCCTGAAAGAATCCAGGAACGTGCATTTAATACAATTAAAGACAGTATCTGCAAAATGATAGGATGCATTTTTATTCTCTTAAATCTCTAAATCAAAGTGCTCAACATTCTGTTTTCCAGCCAGACCTTGCAATAAATGCAAACCCAAGTCTTGGGTTTCTGTTTGGACTATCAATATAGTCGTTAAAGATACACCATAGGGCAAGAGCAAGGGGCTGCCAATATTTCCTTTATTTTATTTATTTTATTATTTTATTTTATTTTATTTTACTTTATTTTATTTTATTTTTCTGGAATATTCTCTGATTATTGGTGCATCAAGATGGAAACCCTAGTCGCTGCGAACAGACGTTACTTTAAAAGGCTCCCCCAGCAATCCAAGAGCATTTTTGCACACGCAGTGTCGGGGGGCTCTCAATGGCAACAGCGTCCCCCGACGCCGCGGCCCCGAGCTGCCCCTTCACCTGCGTGGTCCCCGACGCCACTGGGCTTCCGACGCGGTGGAGCCAAGCCCGCGAGCCGCCCTCCCCGCCCCCTGCGGAGTCCCGCTCGCGCGCGCCCGCCCCCCGCTCGCAGTGGATCCTCCTGCAGCTCCCCCGGCGGCGCGGCCGGTA
>LNAC01000235.1:1631440-1657523 GCA_002007465.1 Ailurus styani
GGGGCGGGGTGGGGGAGGCGGGAGGCAGAAAGGTGGGCCCGCGGGTGCCTTTTGGGAAAGGGCGCCTGGGGTGGAAGGGGACACGTGGAGGGAGGGATGCAGACGGACGTGAACCTGACCTGGAGCGTTGCGGGTTGCCGGGTTCCCCATCTCTGCGGTCCTTCCTGCCCGCCCGCCCCCAGCCCTTAGTTCACTCCTCGGTGGGAGGGGTGGAGGTAGGAGCGCGGAGCACGCAAGTCTGCACGCCAGCAAAACCCGGCGGTCACTCTCACTTTGCTGGATCAAAGACCGGGAGTCTTCAGAGAGGAGGTCGACCCTCCTTGCAGACAAGAGGAGAAAGATAGGGTGCAGAAGTCAGGGACTTAGAGGAAACTAGGAGGAGTCCTTTCTCATTTGTTTCCTCCTTTCCAGAGGTCAAGCTAATTGGGTCCTGCAGGCTCTGCATAGCCATCCCTACCTGGGTGTGGGTATTAGGTAGGCGCGCTGCTCTGGGGGCTCCAGGAGTGTGGGACATACTGGCAGCACGCGGGTGTGTGTGTGTGTGTGTGCGCACACACAGGTCTTCCTCCTGGGGTGGAAAAGTGGCCTCTGACAGGCACTGCCACTCTGAAACTGTGTAAGGCCTAAGGACAAAAGGAAAATCCCATTTTCTCTGCTTTAGCCGGTTGAGATGCGTAGTTTGTGTCCAGGTTTTTGTTTCAACTGATGTTCCCCTATAGCCGTCTTACGCATCTTCCTTCTGCATATGTTAAGGCACGTTTTATTTACGTTAAATGTGATTCATTTGGTATTAATAAATGCATTTAAAAAACGTTCTTGGGGCTTTTTTTCATTATGCTTCTCTTCTTTGGAAATGATGTAACTCTTGAAATGATATAAGGCCTGATCTTCCGATAGCAAAGATACTGTGAAAATAATCTGGCCTAATACCATTAGCATAAGATGCTTGATTTTTTTTTTTAATGACAGAAAACTTGAAAATAGACTAAAAATTCTCAATGTAGGGCCAGAATAATTTTATATTTAGGAATCAAACTGAAAAAATATTAAAATAAGTGATTAATAGGGACACTTTGTTCTTCAAATGCAGTGTATGGGTTGATCAATAATAAATCTTCAAACAGGAAACTTTTTTTTGTTTTTTTTTTTACCTTCAACTAATATGAGGGAAAGGGCATATGCTTGCCGTCAAAACCCAAAAATGAGATCCTAGAAAACATTTTATGTAGTGAGGGTCTAGCAGGACTCAGCATGTAGACTTACAAAGTTTGAAGATTAGTTTCATACTGTTCTCTGAGGATAAAGAAAAATTAAAAATGTGATGACTCCATTTCGATTATTTCAAACACCCAAAAGCCGTGATATCCTATGCACAGATAAAGCTAACCTAAGTATTTGTGGTTCTCCTATTGCCTGCTTGCTTAGAATCTTTTGTTATTCTACTATGAGAGATTGCTCCTCAGAATGTGTTACACTGTTTCTTCAAGATTATATGAAAGCTAATGTTAACTTTTTTGTTGTTTTGTTTCAAGTTAAATACAATTCTAAAGTGATACTACTGTTAGACTGCAATATGCTTTTGAAGATGAAAACAATAGTTCTTTTACTTCAATACCTGGACTGTGTAGTCTTTTAAGATTTGCAGGTTTCTTTTTTAGATTGCAAACTCTATGAGGGGGAAGTGTACCTCCAGCATCTGGCCTGAATCAGACACACCACAGGGACTCAGTACACATTATTGAAAAAATGAAATCGGTCACTAGTTGAATAAAAGTGTTTTAAAACAAAATGTTTTATTTCTCATAAAGATAACCCCCGCCCCGATTTAATTCATCTTACAAAAGTTAACTCAAATGCTTTACATTATGTGCTTTATAGTTCCTTGTTAAATGAAGAGAAATTTAAGTTCATGGTTACGTAATAACAAAATACAAATGTCTATCTGTTGTATTTTTATTTATTATTATTATTTTTAAGTAGGCTCCATACCCAATGTGGGGCTTGAACTTATGACTTCGAGATCAAGAGTTGCATGCTCCACTGACTGAATCAGCCAGATACCCCCATCCATTGTATTTTTATTTATATTTTATTTTTTGAGTTTTTATTTATTTGAGAGAGAGAGAGAGAGAATGAGAGAAAGCATGAGCAGAGGGGCAGAGGAACAGGGATAAGCAGACTTCCTCATGAGCAGGGAGTACTATGTGGGGTTCAATCCCAGGACCCTGGGATCATGACCTGAGCTGAAGGCAGACACTTAATCTACTGAGCCAGCCTTGTGCCCCTATCCATTGTATTTTTAAAGGTAGAAATCAACTATTACGAACGAACACGAAAAAACCACAAGGGTGATTTTTCTCTCCATCACTTTATAAGAGGAGATAAATCGGTTAGAAACTTTCTAGTGTTAACAAACAAAATTCAAACAAGTAAATTTTAAAGATCTTATTGGCTCTATTCACTGATTCGTGAATGGGTCAGCATCGAATCTAGCAGAAAGAAAGGAGCTCTGAGGAGCTGTACAAAATGAAAGACTTCGATAGGCACAAGGGAGCAGGAACAAGGAAGTTATAGTAGGCAAAAGAGCACATTGATTATTGTAAGCTCACTTTCCTTTAGGGGATGGCAGGGATCTATCAGGCAGAATCCCTAACTAGTGTTTGATTAGGTGATTCTTAATTGACTGGTTTAAGGTTCCATTTCTGGGACTGATAAATCTGCAAGTAAATTCAGTCTCGGTTTGGTGATGTGGAGCTTAGCATAAGCGACTCCACTCTGGGCCTGTTGTCTTATTTCTAACACTAGTAAACAGAGAGGCCTGATTAGTATATAAGATTGATAGTACTCTGGATTAACTTTTTAAGAAGTTGGAGAGCATTCACCATTCTTAAATGATTTTCAAATTCCTTCTAGAGTAAAATATTTTGAGAAATGAAAAGGGAATATCCACACTTGTTCTGAGGTAGAAATGGATGCGTTCAGTGTTTTTTTTGAGCACCCCACACTCTAGGTGGGCCAAGTTCTGTGGGCTGTGCAGTAATACACGAGCTAGTCCTTGCCCTCCGGGGAACTGAGAAGTAGGAGTTGGAAGGGCAGTATGAAGGCTGCTAGAACAGTGTGGGAGGACTGGAGAAAGGACACTGGGGACGTTAGGTTATTGAAGACTGGATGACAAGGAGGCAGGAAATGTGCAGTGGAATTTACCAGTGCCAGTGTAGCTTGTGCAGATGTATGTTTTGACAGAGGCCCCTGCATCTAAGGGCAGAGTCTTAACTATTTTTCACCTTGTAAGTATCTGTTTCTTGCTTGTTTGTCTGAAATAATATTTCCGATTAAGCTAGTAGGAAATAATCTTTGACTTAAAATCATTTACTTGATTAAAACTTTGATCAACTTGCCCGTATTCATTTTACCTTCTAGTAAGACAGAGGTGTTAAGTTTATTAGTTTTCTTAATCAAAAATTCCTTTACTGGGGTCGCCTGGGTGGCTCAGTTGGTTAAGCGCCTGCCTTCGGCTCAGGTCAGGATCCCAGGGTCCTGGGATTGAGCCCTGCATTGGGCTCGCTACTTCTCCCTCTTCCTCTGCTCTCCACCCCCATCCATCTTGTGTTCTGTCACTCTTGCTCTCTCTCAAATAAATAAATAAAATCTTCTTAAAAAAGGTAGCTAATGTCTAAGTATTTAGTTAGTGTAACAGAAGAGCTGTCCCCAAATAAAACATCTATACATAAAGCTTTCCCAGCAAGTGAGAGGTTTACTTGGTTAAATTAGCAGGTTAGGGATGGAAGGTATTCGTTCACACTACCAGCTCTCTTCCTGAGCAGAAAGAAGTGACCATCCTACTTGCGTGGTACTAGGCTGTGGTCTGAGCTGAAATTCATCTACTGAAAATGGTTCATTCTGTCAGATAGTCTACATTTGAATTCATCCAAAGGGAAAGAAGATTCCGTTTTGAATTGATCAGCAAGGAGATACCATGCCTATTCTGTTACAGCACCATAGGAATCAACCTGATTCTGGACTAGCTGAATGTTGGGTATCCGTTATTATTTTGTACCCCTTGGAGACCTGCAAAACTGGGTGGGAGAAGGGATGTGGGTAGCCGCCATCTTCAACTAGAAGAACCGCACGTGGTCTTGGAACCAGTCTCATCTCCTCACACTTGGTGAGTCTGGACCCCAGATGCAGGAGTAGGATGTGGGCTGGGCTGAGATTGAGTCTCTGTGAAACTGGGCTGTCGGCTGATTCTAGATGCTTAGATGTGTTCCCTTACATATGATACCTGCCAGGCCTCATCGTGGTCCTTATTTTTCTTCCTGTTTGCTTATATCTTATACTGTTAAAATATTCGCATACATAGGGACTCAAGCTCTCAAATCTAAACATATGCTCTCCTAGGAATGCATATCCATCATTGCAAAACTCATAAAAGAAACCTATATTAATTTATGTCTAAACAATGGGATCTGTTTTCCCAGACCACTCCTCCCAGAGTTAAATAGGAGTTAAGATTAGTTTATTTAAAACATGAATTCTTTTACATGTACTTTAAGATTGCTCTTGGGAAACAAATCTGATTTATTGCTAAAATCCAATCTTAGAAACATTCTTTAGAGCATAGATTTTTCTCTTGCAAAGGCTGGAATGATTATTTTGGACCTATTCCTTCCAAAATCTGTTAAAATTTAAAGTGTATGAATGCCAGTACGTATTTGCCAAATATTGTTATGGAACATTTATTGTTGGCAAAATTTCTATACAAATTAAAAAAAGTACGGATTTTGATTATTTTGTATGACCCTTTTCATACCAGATTAGTATGTTATGTATTAGTGGGAAATTCTTATAACTGAGTAACACCTTACAATTGGTGAACATAGATGTTAGATTCTGGAGAAGGATCTAGATGTGTACCACATATGGTCAAGAGTTATTTTTAGACCGGAGTGACTCATTGTAGCTCTTGCCAGAAATTGTGTATTTGATTGACTTGTGATTGGCTTATGGAAGAGAGGAAATAGGACTGGCCTCTAACATTGTATCCTGTGCTTAGGCAAAGTACCAGCTTTCTATGGAAACCAATTTGAGAGATGGCAAAGGAATCATTTGCCAGCATCTCCCTTATTGGCATAGCATGGGGGTGAAATCCCCACCTTTGCAGTCACTTCCTTTGGGAAAGATATTTTTGACAAATACAAAAATAGCCCTTATAAGGGGTGACATATCACCCAGTCTTTCCCAAAGTATATTCAATGGGACACTAGTTCAGCTTGGCTTGAGAAATATTAGGTAAATGAAAATAAGTAGTTTTGTTTGTTGCACACCTTATCAGAGCCCTTAAATAAGCAAACCTCTATTTTAAATCTCCACATTAGATATAGTATTATATATACATTATAGTAGATATATACAGTATTTTTCCATCTTTTTCCCCATGGAACCCCCCTTTATTTTCCAAGGAACTTATTTTGGAACTAGTATTTTGTTAGTTTGAGAAACAGAGTATTAGCATATTATCATTCATTAATGTATTATGCAGGATTAATTGGGTAATTTTGTAGCAGAGAGACTCATACAAGGAGTTCCTCAGGGGTAGAGAGCATATGGTTTCCATCCCTCTCCTCCCCCAAACAGCTAGCATAGTGATTTGTGTAAAATTTTAAAGACACACTTTATTGAATTGAGGACACGGTCCTGAGGCAATCAGGCATAGGACAGATCATTTTGATAGGAAAGATTAAAGTAACAAGTACATCCCAGTCTTTATTGGTGACTAGCTTTATGCTTTTAGCTTCTGTTTACCTGTTCTTCTTATCTATGAAATAGGAATACTTAAAAACTCATACCTTCCAGGGTTGTGGTCAGGCTGAAGCAATATAGTCTACAGAAAATAATTCCATGAAGTTGCTTGCATCTAATTGTTAAGAAGATGGGCTAATTTGTTAAAAATTTTTCTGCACTTTCAGTTGATCTGGAAAATGTGCTCCATTGGCTTTGCCCACTTGGAGCGGGCTTCCTTGGCAGTGTGCTCACATGAAAGCTGGATTTTACCTGTTCTGATGGACGGCCCCGAAGGACTTTTTCTCCCTTATCACTGTTTCTTGTTCACAAATGTTTGCCTTTTCTTGATTTTTAAAACATGAGGTGTTCCTGCTTCTCTTCAGTTTTACATCTTAATTTGCTTCTTTCAGTAGGAACAGTGAACGTGTTCATCGGTGTTTGAGAGCGTCTTTATAGTTGTTTTCTCACGGAGCTAAATAAATCCAGGGCAATTCCAAGATTTACTTTGGCAAACCAACTTATTTTTCCAAAAAATTTATAATGAAACCTCTCAGGTCCTGACTACTTTATTCTTTCCCAGCCTCAGTCTAAGTGAAAGTTCTTTAAAAAAACCTCCTTCCTCACCCCTCCCTAATTTTCTTACTCCCATTTTTTTGTTTTCCAGAGTTCTTTGAAGAGCTGTCATATAAAAGTCTCTACTATATGCATCGATGTCAGGGGGCTTTTGTTCAAACCCTGTCTCTTCCTACTTTTTTTTTTTTTTAAAGATTTTATTTATTTATTTGACACAGAGAGAGATCAGATCACAAGTAGGCAGAGAGGCAGGCAGAGAGAGAGGAGGAAGCAGGCTCCCTGCTGAGCAGAGAGCCCTATGCGGGCCTCGATCCGAGGACGCTGAGACCACGACCTGAGCCAAAAGCAGAGGCTTTAACCCACTGAGCCACCCAGGCGCCCTCTTCCTACTTTTAATTAATTAGTCTTGGGCAAATTACTTAACTGCTCTTTAAGTCCTAAATTCATCAGCTATGAAATGGCGATAATGTGATGATTAAATGAAGTAGTAAATATAAAGCCCTTAGTTCACCATGTGTCAATAATTATTATTACCTCCATTATGGTCTTTCCCAGTGTCAGTGAGTGCTCCCCAGTAGACTGTGAGCTTTTTGTGGTCAGGGATGGTATTTATCCCAAACGTTCAGTACTCTGTATAGGACATAGTGACCACTCAGAGGATGTTTGTGGAATAAATGAAATTTCTCAAACAGGCCAAAAATGTGCATCACAAAACAAAGCTGTATTGAAGAGCAATGTTGATTTTATGCCTGTTAGCAGACCAGAAGTGTGATAACCAGAAGGGATAGAACTGGTATTTTTCTTATGTATATACTTCTGTTATATTGTGATGCATCCAGTTTTGCCTAATGGAGAGAAATCCGCCCACATATCCATTGATGGCTTGCTGCGTTTGTTGTCTGCTATAACTGGACTCTTCCTCCTGAGACATTTTAGAAAATTAGGGGGTTTTTGAGCATTAAATAAAAGTTTTAAAGATAACCAGTAAAAATGTACTTAGTAAAATTTTTGACCTTTAAAAAATCTGCATGAGCCCTTGAGTGTTGTGTGCTAAGAACTGTGTGCTCTTTTGAACGTAAGAGGTGTACAGCCCAGGTTTTACTTTTTCCTTCCCTCATGAAATGGCATTCAAATCATGCCCCTGAAAATGCCCTAGAGGAGGAGGTTTATCTGAAAGCCAGCTGATGGGTCAAAAGAGCTCAAGTTCAAAATACATTTAAATTTACTCTGTCCTTCCCTTCTTGTTAATTACTGGAATTGTTGCCAGTCCATTCCTCTGAGGGTTTCTCTTTCTCTCAAAATTCAGGATATGGTGTTTTGTAGGTGATCCAGCAGCCAGATCTTTCTAATAAAATGTGGCTTCAGAGAAGATCCAGTTGTGTTACACTGATCTGTTATTATTTTCAAATGATTACGTACATCTTTAAATGTCTTCAAATAGTAATCCCCGAAGGACAAGGTGGCTCACGTAGAGTGTTACGGAGCTGACTCTTAAATGAAAAATGAATGAATTATAATAATAAACTCAGCAACAATTCTCTACTGCCAGTAAATATTTTGTGTTTTTTTAAATAGAAATCTGTTTACTCTAAAGTCACTGCTGAGCATTATAGTTCTATCATAATAATAACAATAATAATACCTCTCATTTTTTAAAGTGAGTTTCTATTTCTGTGGAGATAACCATATAAATTTCTTCTCAACTCTATAAATACAAATGATTATATGAATATATTTCCTAATATGGAAGTACCCTTGCATTCTTTTTTTTACTTTATTTTTTCAGTGATCCAAGATTCATTGTTTATGTACCATACCCAGTGCTCCATGCAATACGTGCCCTCCCTAATACCCACCACCAGGCTCACTCATTCCCCCCCCCCATAACCCTCAGTTTGTTTCTCAGAATCCACAGTCTCTCATGGTTCATTTCCCCCTCCGATTTACCCCAATTCACTTTTCCTTTCCTTCTCTAAAAGTCCTCCATTTTATTCCTTATGTTCCACAAGTAAGTGAAACCATATGATAATTGACTTTCTCCGCTTGACTTATTTCACTCAGCATAGTCTCCTCCAGTCCCATCCACGTTGATACCAAAGTTGGGTATTCATCCTTTCTGATGGCTGCGTAATATTCCATTGTATATATGGACCGTATCTTCTTTTTTTTTTTTAAGATTTTATTTATTTATTTGACACACAGAGAGAGATTACAAGTAGGCAGAGAGGCAGGCAGAGAGACAGGGGGGGGGGNCAATTGCTGGGTCATAGGGTAGCTCTATTTTTAACTTTTTGAGGAATCTCTATACTGTTTTAATACCTCTCATTTTTAAGACATTTACTTTCCAACAAAGACTGATTATTTAAAAAATGGGTGTAGATCACTCATTTTTAAAAATGAGACTACATATAACCTTTAACTTAAATCCAGGTTCCTAAAAGCATCTCTTGCTGTGATTATATGTGTTCGGGGAATAGGGAAAAACAACAATTATCTCATGTATTTGCATATGCAGGCAAATACTCAGATGTTCACATCCCAGAATGGGGCTGTCTGATTGGACTACCCAGTTTCTCTTACTACATTAAATTATTCAAAACCAGAAAATCTTCTCTTTACTATATAGCTACTATTCACTGCCCTTGTTCATTCTTTTCCCCCCAAGAAATATTTTGTTTCTAGAGCTCAGCTCAACAGCTTGCACAAATCATAAATTTGACCATGAGTTCAGGGTAGGAAAAGCTCAATATAAATGTTGAACTGTCACCTCCCTGATCAAAATTCTGAATACCTTTCTTCTTTTTCTTTTTCTAGCCAAGGGGTAGTTTTAAAAATGGCCTTTTCTCATAACCATTATAAAAAATTGCTGTGTAACATTCCAAGATAAAGGCAACTTTCCAAGATGAAACGAGAATGTAGGCTTTTGTCAGTGTAGCTAATATTTCAAATTGAATTTAGAGAATATTTACTGAATACCCACTATGTATATGCTATTTTATTTTCTCTGCCAGTCACCCTTTCAGGCAGTGCCTTCGCATATTTGAAATCAGTTATTTAGTTTCTTGACCTGGATTCACTTTTTTTTAAAAAGAAAATTTATTTATTTATAACCCAAAGTTAACAAACAAAAGCCTGTTAGTCAGAGCCTGACTCAGGGCTTGATCCCATGACCCTGAGATCATAACCTGAACCAAAACCAAGAGTTGGACACTTAACCCACTGAGCCATCCAGGTGCCCCCTGAGTTCACTCTTTCACACATGTTGAGCTTAATTTACATGCTGTATAACCAGTGGGCGTGTTACTTTATTTTCTGTTACAGAATAAAGTAACATTATCCTTGCTGCATAGATACACAAGGGTCAAAGAGCTCCCCATTCTGTTCTTGATGTAGCAAGTGTAAAAAACGGATCTGTGGGGGAAACTACCAGAAGTGTTAGACATTTGCAAAATAAAATGTCTTCTGTCCTTTTTTTGTGTGTGTTTTAGGTGCAGTGTTGGACATATAAGTACAGTGTTATTGAAATGGTTTCATTTGTCTCAAACTGTGACATTGTTCAGCTAGATCTTTCTTTTTAGAAGTTTACTAGAAGAAACCAGTCTCATTCATTGCGGGAACTCAGAAAATGTTAAGCCAGATTCCTCCCATAATCAGCTTTATGGAATTAAGTTAACGGACTTTCGGGAAACTGCACTAACTCGACACAGTCAACAAGACCTTTATAGTGCTAACCCAAGGAGAAATCTGCTTATTGTATTTCCTCAAGAGTCAAATTCGGTCTTTGGAAAATGTGAAAGCAATACAAAATATAGATAAATAATTCTCATGTGAATATTATATGGATATATAGTGAATGATACTCTGTAGATAAATAGACTAAAATGCCATATAGACGTATAGGTTTTGTCTAGATGATGGCAAGATAATTA
Source organism: Ailurus styani (assembly GCA_002007465.1). Classification (NCBI taxonomy): domain Eukaryota; kingdom Metazoa; phylum Chordata; class Mammalia; order Carnivora; family Ailuridae; genus Ailurus; species Ailurus styani. The sequence goes on from LNAC01000235.1 coordinate 1,641,724, forward strand.
TGAGTGGAGAAATCACTTTAAATTATTTTAATTTTAAAATTGGCTTATTTATATTTATATATTTCAGTTGCATCTATAAAATTGCCTTCATTTTCCTTGTTTTTACTCCTACCCATAGCTACTGTCAGGAAATAAAGAGTCTTCTCTTTTATCTAAGTAGCTTATTACAAAAAAAAGTCTTGGGGTGCCTTGCCGGCTCAGTCCGCAGTGCAGTTGTTGAGTTTGAGCTTCATGTTTGGGAGTAGAGATTACTTAAAAATAAAATCTTAAGGAGTCTTTTCTCAAAAGCATTCTTCTTTCAGGAAGTTTTCTTGAGTTATTGTTCCTTTCTCTAAATCTGGTGAGATATTCCACAAGGGTTTTAAATAACTGGCCAAATTTGCCTTTACTTTTGTGAGGATTCTAATTATATCCCCTCTGTGGTAGGTTTGGATAACCACACTGGTTAGTGTGGTCCTACATTTTCTCCTCTTCACCATTGGTTTTCCTTTCTTCCGTGGGTATTAAAATAGAGTAGTCATCTGAATAACAATTGAGAGGACTTTGGGTTGTAAACATGCAGGGATGTGTACAGGCTCATTTATTGCTGAGAGTTGATTCCATAGCTAGCTCCCCATCTCTTTGTAAATAGCCTCCAGTTTGGTCCTTCATGGATCGATTTCCCATACTTGCTACAGGTGAGGAATTGGAAAATATTTATCTTTATGGGAACTTGAAGATGCTGAAAGAGTCTGCCTATTGTTGAAAAAAAAGCACTTAAAAGAAAAATTAAAAATAATTTTTTTAAGATCTTGTCATAAATGATCTTAATTAATCCCCTGTAAAAATGCACACAAATTGCTATTATTTATGCATGACGAAAGACTTGGCAAATATGTTAAGGATAGTTACACTATAAAAAGCACAGGTAACTTGAGGAATTTATTTTTTAAGATCAAGACCCTGAGATCAAGAGTCACATGCTCTAGACTGAGCCAGCCAGGAACTCCTCAAGGGGGTTATTTTTAAGAAGGGTAATAGGGCTGCAGAAGGAACAATCTGAGTCCTTAATAGGCACATTTGGGTTAAGTCTATACTGCCTTTGTTTATCAAGTGGGGACAGCCTATTATCACCTATACAAAAAAGCCAAATTGTCATGTCCTTAGCATTCTTTATTTCATTTATGACAAAAATCAGAGTTGTAAAATGAGGCCTCAAAAATACAGTGTATATTCAGCTACAAGTTTGTAATGTAAATTATTGCTTGTGCTGAAGTTTCCTTCTGTCTAGAGGACCTGACTTCTTGCTAATTTCTTAATTGACAAATACACTGAAACTGTTAGAAGGTTGTGGTGATGTATAACCATTTATAAATTAAATTGTATAAGGTTATCTGGCATGTAAACATTATTAAAATGCCACTATAATATAAACAAAAAACCCAACATTTAATGAGAATCATAATTTAATCAAATTTAGGGCCCATTGTATAATGTCAGTGCTTAATTTTCAAAGTGGCCAAATTATAAAGTGATGTGTCCTCCCCTTTTTAAAAGAGAGGTTTCCTAACTTGTCTGTCTTCTTCTGGAACCAGGATAATGATTGCATATTTCAGTGGGGACTATTTTTTGTGTGTTGGGTCCATAGTAGTTTCTCAATGCAGTGTTAAAAATGACGAATGAATGAATTCTTCACAATGAATAACATACACGTATTAGATACAGTTTTGTGCCCTTTGCCAAACTGTGACTGTGGCCATGGAAATACATCCTGCTCTCCACAACAGCGCAGATGTCATAGCAATGCACAATTCTGCCTTCTCTGTGACCTTGAGGACATCTCTGCCAGGTTTACTGCTGTATCCACAGTGCCTGGCATGTGCGTCTGATCACAGGCTGGATTTGATGTTAATGCTGCACTCTAGCCTGGTCTTGTTTCTTGTTCTGGTCCTTTCTATATAAAGCCTTGACTTTGTGTTGCCTCCTGATCTGCTTCTTAGTAAGATGCTGGTCCATGTTGTGTTGAGCCACATCACTCTGGCTGCTTTCTTGTATCAGAACCAAAGTTCTGATTGCAAAGGGCTTTTAGTCATCAGGAGGATGACCATGGAAGTTGTGACCAAATGTTCAAACAAAGCCATGAATGATTTTAAGCATGCAATTGGATACTATTTCAATATTTGTAAGAGCTGTGTGGCCCTATCAAACAGGTAATGATGTAAAGAAGGAAACTATCTTTGAAAGAGGATGGAAATTACTTAATTATTTTAAGAGTCAAAGAAGGACAAAGTCAAGTCAGTGGTATAATCATGTGGGAGGGAATTACTAACTCCAATTTGTCTTGAAAATTGGATGAAGTTGGGTCATAAAGCTAGGGAGGTGGGTAAGTCATCATTGCTCTCTTCTTTAAGTTTTGCAGCTCATGAAATAGAAATTATTACAGTGTCTCAACGTGGTGAGAAAAATTGCCCCAAATATCTGCAGCTTTGAAACTTAAGTCAACTGAAGGTGATAACCCCTGACATTACCTACATTTCTTTGGGAAGGTAACCCCCAAAACCATGTGCCTTGACATAGCTGTTTCCCTTTGGGGTAAGAATCTTAAACCCTAAAGAGATTTAGAAATAATTTATATATTATTGGGGTGGTAAGTACTTTTAAAACTTAAAATGTTTAATAAAATCTGATAGATTCTGATGTCTAAAGATTAACCTTTTAGTTCTAATAGGAAAATATGTCAATTATGATTTTTAAGCTGAAATTTTAACAAGTTTGTAAACTTTATTTGAACACTGAGAATACTTAAGAATCATCATGTATGGGAAAGGCGTGGGAGACATGGATGAACTGTTTTGTTTTGTTTTTGTTTAGTTTAAGTAAAAGAAAGAATGACCACGTACATTTAATGTAATAGATTTACCACATTATTTAAGAAGTTAAGAACATTTGTCAGTCAGTTGAACAAAGGACTTAAAAAGGAAATTGAATACATTAAATTTATTTTTACAATTTGAAATTTTTAAGACAATTTAATGAAGTGACCAAATTTCCCTTTAAGGTAAGATTATGGAATCTGCTGGATTTGTAAATACATCAATATGATTTGTAAACTGAACTTAAATGCTTATGGAATAAGGAGGATCTTGAATTTATAATTTGTACCTCTACTAAGTTGAATGTTGAATTTTAAAAACCAAATTAAATTCTAAATCTTTTCTATTCATATAAGTCACTCTCTAGGGCATCAGAAAGCTTGCATTTAACATTAGTTTCTGCATGCAGTCGCTCAGACCTCAGTCCCCCGAAAGAATTTTTGCTTCCAAATTCAGGAGCTGCAGGAGATTTTGGGGGTGTTGGGCATTTGCAGAATATCTGATAAAATGCTTCCTTCTATGTAGTAATGCATGGGAAGGATTCTGAAAGCTCTACTTAAGTTCACTTTCTCCAAATTAGAACAACCTGTGGGCTGAATGTTGCTTGGAAGAGTCTCCCCAGGATATACCTGGTGTTCAGTTGATTCCAGTGTTCCACTGTCCATTGTCATGCCTGGGATGAACAGAGTTTCATGTTTTCATATGTGTGAGTGATACACAATTTTACTGTACCTCTCAAGTCCATTTCAACAACTAATTTTCTCTCTACTGGTCACTGTGGACTGAACTGGAGAACCTTCATTAAAAGAGTGTGATAATTTTACTCCTGTGTCTAAATTGGTTGAGGACAACTCTAAGCCTTGCACTAGCTGTAAGAACTGTGAACTACGTGTCGATCGTTTTTAATATTTCTGAGACCTCTTTTCCCCCTAACTTCTGGGTATGCTTTTTTATTGTCGATTCAGGTTGCTGGATAGAGGGGAGTTGGGGGTACTTGATACCGTTCTAATAAACATTTCACCTTCTCTTTTGACTCTCCTTCAGTTTGCACAAACTGTATCCTAAAAAAATTACATGTAATTTTCAGGAACATTAAGTATTTTTTCCCTGAGTAGTTTAAAAAATCTTACCATTGGTGCTGTTGTTATTTTAACGTGGAAGTTAGCCACTGATGGCTATAATTTCAGTGACCTGCGTGTACAGGGATAGGGAATGAATGAGAGCGTGTTTCCTAAATGAATGTACAGAAGGGTGAGACTGGCTGGTATTTCCCCCAGAATTCATAGAATAGAGTTAATATATTTATGGTCTCTGTAAAGACAGTAGCATAAGCAAAGCATTTATACCTCTGCCAACATTTCCAAGAGGCCAAGAAGGCTCTCAGTTTAGACCATACGACATTTTCCATGATCTCAGTTCCCAGACGAAGGTAACAAGAACTTTATTATCAAAAAGGTCCTACTGACAACTTTCAGGTATAAATCACCCTAATTGGACAACTAATGACATTCATTCACTAGGCATTTAGAAATACCTGTTAGAAGTGCTTTTAAACTACTTCACGTTTGTAAGTCAAACTCTGGGTAGTAGAGGTCAGTAAATGATGTGTATCTTTTATTACTGTACTTTATTATATTTGTATCTCTAATGGACCGAGTTAATAATAAGCAGGTGCTTGCTCTATGATTGACATTCTGTGAATTGAAGAGATACTTACAAAAGGGTGCAAGAAACAACAGTATTTTACCAAGTACTTAATGTGAAGGTATTCACTCAAATGCTGCAAGGAATTGAGAGAGATATCATAAAGAACTTTCAGAAGGAGGGAGATTTGAACAGATCTTCAAGTGAATCACATCTGGAAAGTAGAAGATATATATGCCAGTATAAAATTATTCTTGTGACTTTTTCTTCACTGCCCCTGTTAGTGGTGATATGTAAGTCTTCAGTACCTGTTGTGACAGATAATTACATTAAGATGTGATATTTCCACCTTGTTAGAGAGAATATAATGTTTAGGGTTTTGTCCTTTAGGGTCAATTTCCCTCTTCAGGAGGATAAAACTATTTGGGATGGATTTATGCTAACCTTATACATTATAACATAATGCATGTGTATATAACATATATAAGGTATAACATATATATTTATGTATACATTAAATATAACATTTCATATAAATTAAGCATATAAAATGGTTATATTAGATAGCATATAATTATATGAAACATGTAATATATTTTATATTGTAATAAGCAGCAATGATTACCTGTATTTTTTTCACCTCTATGTAGCTATTACTGGACAGTTTCTAAAAGTTATGGAGTAAAAAGATGTTAAGTAATTTTGATTTTTTTAGGCTAATTTCCTGCAGTTAGATATAGCTCAAATTTATTTGACTATACATTTCAAAAACTATCCTTAACAACTAAATAAAAGCAACATAAAAAAATAATGTAGTTTGATATTGAAAGATAATTCAGCCCATAGCTTTTCTCTATTCGTTGGCAGACATTCCAGAACTTTCATCCAGATGCATTTGTGTAACATTTGAATAATGATCATGTAGCTTGTTGGATGCTTTTGGGAGAGAAATTCACTATGTAGAAATACTTACTGTTTAACTAATTTTTCAAATTATAGGTTTTTGATTAGAGTAAAATTATTTTAAATTACTCCTGATATTAAACCCAATCTTTATTAGTGTTACATAGAATTGTGAAATGGAATCATATAATTTTTTTTTCCTATCTGGAAGGAGCACTCTCATTTTATAGATGGTTACGTTGTGCTCCAGAGAGAGATTAAACCACCTCCCCAAGCTTTTTTAGTGTAGGAGGCCTAGAACCCATTTCCTGATAGACAGTTGGGCTTCCTTTTTAGAGTATTTCCCATAGCAATGTGTACAGAAAGGGGAATCAACATAACTATATCTTATGTGGCCGTTGAGAGTCAAGAGCTATCGGCGTGGACTGAAGTCTGGGGGGAGTTTATAGGACTGTAACTTATCCGTGTTTTCTGTTCCTTAGAACAGAGTTTCCTGCCTGGGTGCTGTGAAATGGGTATGGGTGTGCTGAAGGTGGATGGACAGAGCCTGGGAGGGCCAGAGGATGTGTTAAGTGACAAAATCAGGAAAGGATTTAAATAAAGTACTCTAGCACACTCTAAGTATATGTAGAAAATGTTTTGTTTTGTTTTTTTTTTTTTGGGAGGGGGGAGGTGGTAGTAGAATCTACTCTTTAGGAAAAAACAAGCTTTTGTTGGAAGACTGCTCTAGTGAACTCTTTCAAGGGCTGGGCCTTCCTGTGCTGAGGAATGGGCTAAATTGAATAAAAAGGAGGGGCATGTTTTCAGAGACTGTGTGGACAGTCAGAGAGGGAGAGAAAGGGTTAATGGCTGGTGGCTTTAGAAAAACTTTGGGGATGGCAGCAATGTCAAATGGGGAGTCAGCCGAATCTATCATACTCTGTGATGCTTTGTGGAGGAATTTACTTTGGGGGATGAGATGAGGTACTTAATCTTGCTTCATGATGAGCACTGGCAAAATCAGAGGCTGTCCAAGGAAGGACAGTTACGTATACCTTAAAATACACTGTATTTTATCAGATATGCACTGTGCTTCCTAGAATACATAATGGCAATTATTTGGGAATATAATCCAGACATCTCCCATCTCACTGCCCATTTACAGTAAAGTCTTAAGATTCCTGAGTTATATATTCCAAATTGGAATCCTAGTCCTGGGAGAGTGTAAACATTGGGGGGGGGCTTTGTGAGGCCACTGTGGTTCGTAAGGCCTCCTCAAGGTTTGTGCACCTTGTGCAGAATGAATCATACGTTGTTGGAGGTTAGGGGTGCAGAATATAAATAACTGATATTGGGTGAGGTTTCCTTTTAAAAATAGTACTTGTGTTGGCCTGTTCATGTGTTTACATTAAATTTTAATGTGAAAAAAGTTACTTGTGGTAAAGAGGAGGACATATTTTTTGAGAATTTTTTTAAACCAACAATCAGCACAGAGTTTCTTAAAGAACTCTATTTCTATATTTGTGAGAGTTTTATAAAACATTGCAGTGGTGGAAGAATTATTGATATTATATTGCATATCTAATGACTAAGCTATATTAAAAGAATAAATATTCATGGGAACTATAGGAACTATACCTGGAAAAAAGTGTCCCCTTAAACTGTTGTACAGAAAATAATGGTATACATTATTATAAGAAGTTAAGAATATATATGAAATATATATGGGTGAAACTGTTTTGTTTTGTTTTTTGCCATTTGTGAGACCCTAACAAGATGATTGGATGATAGATTCGGTTGATAATTTACAGTCAGCATTTGGCAAGCAGTAAAAATATCAGAATCTTCAGGACCATGTTTGAGTGAGAAGCTGGGTTCTCATGAGCAGGAAATGGGCCAATAATACCATGAAAAGACTTGAGATAATTTTGTAGTTAATTCAGGGTAAAATGCTTTCCTTTTGATTATCATATTGTTTCAGGTGAAAGTGGTCTGAATTATTCAGACATTTGCTGTAATTTTATAAAAATGTTTTATAAAACATTACAGTGGTAGAAGAATTCCCCATTCGATCTGTGCATGGCCATGGGGTGTCGATAAGAGTGGGAGTCCAGAGCCCATTGGGTGCGAGGCCAAGAAGAAGGGGAGGGAGACAGTTCTCTGTATGTCAGGGGTCAGTGACTAATACTGGTAATGATTTTCTCGGGCACTTTTGTTAGCAGCTCTTTCTTTGCCAAAGTAATAAAAAAGTGACTTTTTAGGGTCATTTTCCAAGTTCTCCTATACAAATGGATTAGAATGAAAGGAACATGAACTAAATTTCCTCTTGTTTCTTACTTTCTGTTAAGGATATACTCTGCTTAGAAACTGAACAGACAGCTGAAGATTAAACTTGAAATCCTAAATGCTATGTGTTCTATGTAGTTCAAAGGTTTTTCATGTTATTTCACATAGACGATTGTACAGACTCTTGGGAAATGTTTTTTTCAGAGAATGCTAACTGAGCACATATAAGGCCTGTTGATGACAGAAGTACTTTAGTAGTAGAATGACTAAAAAAAATCTATGGTGAAAGGTTTGTGACAACCCAGTCTTGCATGTATGGTGCAGGGACTAGGCTAATTCCAATATAAAGAAGAGTCCTACCTTGTCTTAAGTAAATAAAAACTAGACTGACTTTTTATCCAGTCAGTTATTCTGAGACTGTTACAACTTTTTTTTTTTTCAAAAGAAGAAGGGCATTTTTTTCCTCATGAAAAGGAGTTTCCCACCCCAGCAATGTTCCATTCCCCTCTTTTCTCCTCCCTTCAAAGGGAAAAAGTGTGTGTGTGTGTGTGTGTGTTTATGTGTTTATGTATGTTGAAATTTTAAATTTAGCAGAGTTTTCATGAAAAAACACTTTTCAGTTAATCAAGTGCGTTCGTTGTACTGAGATTTTTGATTCCTGAGAGATATACTACATCGCCTTTCTGAATTAGTTTCTGGGGTCATCTTTAACTGGGCTGAGGAATCTATCAGGGGAGCTGTTGGTGTCAGATTCATCATGGTTTACAGACTGGGGTCTCACTGCTATAGATTCTACAGCCTGGCCTTGAGGTAGCTTGGACAAAGTGAGCCATCAGATGCTCGACATGTCAGATAAGATAGTAAAGAGGGTTGAAAGATTACGACAGGCTGAAACATAACATTTAAAATAAAAGAAGAAAGGGGAGCAAAGTTGAAAACACAACACTAAACAGTGTACATAAGGTAGAATCATAAGCCAAAATATTGAAATGTTGTGAAAAGAATAGGAATTTATTTACTTATTTATTAGAAATTTATTTTATACTTTTGCTCATACTTATATAATGCTTAGTATGTGTCAAATACTGTTTCGAGGCTTAACTCATCTAATCCTGAACTCCTATGGGATTGGTACTGTTATTATTCCCATTCTACAAATTTGGAAACAAATGCACAGAGAGGTAACATTTAACATCTCAGGCTTGTGAGTGGCAAAATCAAGATTAGAATGCACACGGATATATAGCTACATTGTTAAACAAATACACAAAATCAGTACATTAAGACCTGTTTGCTTTATTCCCTTCCTTTCTTCTGAGACTAGTTCCTCTCTTCTGGCCTCTCTTCTTTTTGGAGAAATTCTCCTTGTTATTATGTGATTTGAGTGGAAGCTGCTGCCATGTTTTTTGTTTTGTTTTGTTTTGTTTTTGTTTTTGTTTTAAGATTTTATTTATTTGAGAGAGAGAGAGAGAGAGAGAGAGAGAGAGAGAAAGAAAAGAGCACAAGCAAGGGAAGCGGTAGAGGGAGAGGGAGAAGCAGCTTCTCGCTGAGCAGAGAGCCCTAGGATCCAGGACCCCAGGATCATAACCTGAGCCGAAGGCAGATGCTTAACCTACTGAGCCACCCAGGCGCCCTGTGCCATGTTCTCAAACACCCTCTCTCCTTGCTTCCAGAGTCTCCTTGCTACCCCACCATCATATCTTGATTTTACAACATATTCCCAAACATTAGGTTTTTTGCATTTTCATTAGGTAAAACAAGATTATCTGCCTTGGGGCAAATTATCATTTCAACTTAAAAATGGAGCAATATTAAAAATAAGATTTAAGTGTAATTTTAGCCATTCATATAAGAATATCATTCTGGTCTTTTACATTTATTTCCTTGATTAATCTCTTTAATCAGACATAATATTAATAACAGACTCATAAGAGTATGTACCAGTGAAAATTTTCTAAGACATTAACACTTGTCATTATATTTAGTGTGTGCACACATACATATACACACACCTTTAAATAGAATATGTTTATCTAGGAAATCAAGAGAGTTAGAAACTGAGTATAGATAAATATTTTAACACAGAAGGACAGAGGACTTTTCTTTCATAGGTAGACCTGATGTGAGGTGACTTAGAAGAGCTAGCCAGTTACTTTAGCTAATCTGATCATCGTAGCTTGAATCATTCTGGAGTTTTAAGAGGGGTGGCTCATTTCATTGGAAAATCCAGTATTTTTTTCTGAAGTCGGTGTTGCCATGGTGACAGAATGGCTTAGCCACTGAAGACTAATTTCATTGGTTGAGTGTCTGCAGACTTGCTTGTTGAGTAACATTAATATGTTGCCTCCTGCTGTTTTTTATTGAGGAGACCATCTGGCTTTAAGCCGTATTTAAAGGTCCAGTTCTGTTAGACAAAGAATACCAGTGACGTACACTGAGATGTTAAAAATAGGTTTTGCAGGAATTGGCTCTTTTAACTAATTGGTGACTAAGAAGTTCCACTTCAAATCAGTGCCTATTATAGCCAGTTTTATTAATTCCTAATTCTAGGCTTTGACACTAGGAATTAGCTTTACTTTTGAGCTTGCTTATGTTATAGCAATTTAATTGCCCAAATATACACCTTTACATGGTCATATTACTCTCCATGTGCCTAAAAATGAACCCACCTGATGAAGTGTTCTCTCACATTGTATCTCCATAAGCATTGTTAGAGCTTTTTTTGTAAAAATAATGACTACTGGAGATGTTTAACATTAGAACATGAATAGTTGCCAGTTTTCCTTTTGTATTTGAGGGTGATAAAAATAATGGATTTTCAAGTAAGAAGTGCAAAGATGTCAAATGCATCTGTTATCTAAATGATAACTATCCATTCTGAATAATAAATATCTGTTTTGTATATATATTAAAAGACATACCCTTTTAGTTTTTTTTAAAAGATTTTATTTATTTATTTGACACAGAGAGATCAGATCACAAGTAGGCAGAGAGGCAGGCAGAAGCTACCAAAAAAACCACAAAATCTTGCCATTTGCAACACGTGGATGGAACNGCTACCAAAAAAAACACAAAATCTTGCCATTTGCAACACGTGGATGGAACTAGAGGGTATTATGCTGAGCGAAATAAATCAATCAGAGAAAGACAATTATCATATGATCTCTCTGATATGAGGAACTTGAGGGGAATACCAGTGATGTACACTGAGATGTTAAAAATAGGTTTTGCAGGAACTGGCTCTTTTAACTAATTGGTGAGGGGCAGGGTGGGGGGTCGTGGGGGGTAAGGAGGGAAAAATAATGAAACAAGATGGGATGGGGAAGGAGACAAACCATAAGAGACTCCTAATCTCACAAAACAAACTGAGGGTTACTGGAGGGTAGGAGGGTAGGGATAGGGTGGATGGGTTATGGACATTGGGGAGGGTTTGTGCTATGGTGAATGCTGTGAAAGGTGTAAGCCTGATGATTCACAGACCTGTATCCCTGGGGAAAATAATAATTAAAAAAAAAAGTGTGGTCTAGACTCCTGGGGCCCAGTGAGACCCTTTCAAGGAGTGTGTGAGGTCAAAATTATTTTCATGTTGAGGCGCCTGGGTGCCTTAGTCAGTTAAGTGTCCAAGTCTTGATTTCAGCTCAGGTCATGATCGCAGGGTCTTGGTGTGAAGCCCAATGTCCTTGTGGGGAATCCAGGCTCAGCGGGGAGTCTGCTTCTCGCTCTCCCTCTCCCCCTCCCCCTGCTTGTGCACTCTCTCAAATAAATAATTAAGTCTTTTAAAAAAAAAAAAGAGGCAGGCAGAGAGAGAGAGGAGGAAGCAGGCTCCACACTGAGCAGGGAGCCCGATGTGGGGCTCAGTCCCAGGACCCAGAGATCATGACCTGAGCCAAAGGCAGACGCTTTAACCCATTGAGCCACCCAGGCGCTCATACCCTTTTAGTTTTGTTGACTGTTTTCTTTTCTGTGCAAAAGCTTTTTATCTCCATGAGGTCCTAATAATTCATTTTTACGTTTGTTTCCCTTGCCTTTGGAGATGTGTCTAGCAAGAAGCTGCTGCAGCCGAGGTCACAGAGGTTGCTGTCTGTGTTCTCCTCTAGGATTTTGATGGATTCCTGTCTCACATTTAGGTCTCTCATCCATTTTGAGTTCATCTTTGTGTATGGCGTAAGAAAGTGGTCTAGTTTCATTCTTTTTCATTCTTCTGCATATGGGTGTCCATTTTTCCCAACACCATTTGTTGAAGAGACTGTCTTTTTTTCCCCTTGGATATTCTTTGCTGGTTTGTTAAAGATTAGTTGATCATGGAGTTGAGGGTCCATTTCTGAGTTCACTATTCTGTTCCATTGATCTATGTGTCTATTTTTGTGCCACTACCATACTGTCTTGATGATGACAGCTTTGTAATAGAGCTTGAAGTCTGGAACTGTGATGCCACCAGCTTTGGTTTTCTTTTTCAACATTCCTCTGGCTATTTGGGGTCTTTTCTGATTCCATACAAATTTTAGGATTACGAGGTTCCTCAAGAAGTTAAAAATAGAGCTACCTATGACCCAGCAAGTTCACTACTAGGTATTTACCCCAAAGATACAAATATACCAAAGGGGCACGTGCACCCCAATGTTTATAACAGCAATGTCCACAATAGCCAAACTGTGGAGGAAGCCCTGATGTCTACTGATAGATGAGCAGATAAAAAAGATGTGGGATATACATACAATAGAGTATTACCCAGCCATCAAAAAGGATGAAATCTTGCCATTTACATTGACATGGATGGGACTGGAGGGTTATTATGCTGAGTGAAATAAGTCAACAGGGAAAGAATTATACAGTTTCACTCATAAGTGGAATATAAGAAATAGTGTAGAGGATCATAGGGGAAGGAAGGGAAAGCTGAATGGGAAGAAATCAGAGAGAGAGACAAGCCATGAGAGACTCGTGAATATAGGAAACAAACTGAGGGTTGCTGGAGGGGCGGTGGGTAGGGGGATGGGCTAACTGGGTGAATGGGCATTAAGGAGGGCATGTGATGTGATAAGCACTGGTTGTTATATGCAACTGATGAATTACTGAATTCTACATATGAAACTAATTATGTACTATAAGTTGGCTAATTGAATTTAAATTAAAAAATGGAAAAATGAGGAAAAATTAAAAAAAAAGAGAGAGATACACTCTTTTTAAGAAGTTGCCAATATAGTAGGAGGGGATAAGATGAATATTTATGATAATCAAGACAGAATATGGCAAATACCTTAAGGGAAATGCAGAGTGAAGTTTGACATTAAAGGATGGAGGAAGATATATTCAATAAGGATACCAAGAAGTCTCTGTGAGACAAGTGGTGCCTGATTGGCTTGGATCCTAGCAAGTGGAGATGAAGAGAGGATTCTAGAAGAAAAGCAGTACCACTCATTAAAATTATCACCCCAAGTCTCTAAGAATGGGTTCCAAGAAAATTAATGTTCAGAGAATACAACATCAAACTTTGTGTTCAGCATTTATTGCACTTGGGAAAGAAGCAAAATCTTAATAGGCAGGCTTTAGTGGTATTAGGATGTCCTTGAGTAGAAAATATATGAGCTGCTAATTTAAGAAAAAGATAATGTGCTTTTGATAGGTTTGGTGAGGTGTGGTGGAAACCACCAGAAGAGAGATGTATGCTCGTTAGTTTGAAATGAGGACCTTTATTTCAGGAGAGAGTTTGAGGACAGAGGAAGAGTTTTCAGAATCATTTGCAAGACTGAATAAGATGAAAATGGTGATTGTGGATGAGACCACTGAGGGAGAGAGAATAGACAGAGGAAAGAAGGTGTCCCAGGGCAGAGCCTTAGGATCTATCAACACTTTTAAGATTAGAGGAGGTAGATAGAGCAGAGAGGTAGTCAGAGAAATAGAGATGGTCGATGAAATTCAGTGCCATTGAAAACAGGGGAAGAGAGTTTCAGGGGCCGGGACAGAGGGCAATGCCATGGGCTGTGGAAGTTGATGAAACAGAGGTCTCAGTAAATGTCACTCGCTTCCTGGACTGGCTAGAAATCACTGTGACATGTGGGGGGGAGGTTCAGTAGAACTGAGAGGAAGGAGCCAGACCAAGGAATAAGGAGTAAGTGGAGGGTTGATTCCCCACAAACACCAACCTTTTCGTATTCATCCATCAAACCAGGCTTCTGGAAAGATTAATCTCTGCGTCCTCATCACATTCATTACGGATTCACAGCAAATGTGGCTTCCATGGCATCGTGCTGTTGAAGCTGTTGTCCTGAAGGACTCTAGTGATCTCCTCACTGGGTGGCCTTGTGTCCTGGTTTGTGCTGGGGCCATATTCTCTGGTATTTGTTAATAGAGTCCCCTTTCACTTTCAAAACTGTTCTGGTTTCGATGGTAAGTTTTGAGTCCCCCTGGCTCTTAACCACCACTTCCACTGAGTAGCTTTCAATCTTTATCATACTTGACCTTATTTATTTATTTTTGCATGCTACAGTTGGTCACTCTTGTTTATTGTGACTTGCAGCTCCTCTTGGACTTATGCTGGATAAGTCACCTGGTTCTCCTTTTATCTTCTCAAATCTTTTTTGAGGTCTCCTCCTCAAAATGGTGCCCTTTAAATGGTGGCATTGCCCAGACTTCTGTTCTTGGTGTCTTCTCTTTGCATTACACACCTTCCCCTTGGACAAGCTCATTCACAGAAATAGTGGAGCTAACTACAAGCCAGTGCCTGCAAAACAGGCTCTAGTCTCTCTCCCTGGACTTCAGGTTTTCATATCCATCTGCCTTGTGAACACCTTTACTGCAAGGGAAACTCAACCTATGGGCAAGAACTTGAGCATTGGTGTAAGACACATGAGGGTTGCCAGGTCTGCCATTTAGTAGTTTAGAGAACTTGAAGAAGATCTTTAATCTCCTTGTGGCTCAATTTTCATTCTGTAAAATCAGAAAACCTATCATACAAGATTTATGTGGGGATAAAACAAGATAGCACATGTGAAGTGCTTTACATGGTTCATAGTACACGATGTATATTTTATAAATAATAGGGATTGTTTTTATTTCCCAAACTTCATTCTTCTCCCATATTTCCTGTTTTGATGTGGAATAACTATTTGAGTGGAGGAGGGCCCATGTTTGGGAGAACACAAATATTTTGAAAAGATTGGGTAGTACTTCAATATGGGAGACCCTGAAAGCTGGACAGAGGAGTTTGGATGTGATGGCAGTAACAAGGGCTTCTGGAAGATTTTAAGCTAAGGGTGATTCTATGAAAAGTCATTTGTTCATAAAACTAGTTATTTTAATATTAAGCCAGAGGTCTTAAAAGTGGGGGTGGGGTAGGGAGTCTGGCCAGGAGGCTGTTGAAGTAAGAGTAGGAAAATTTGAGGGGGAAAAGCTAGGTAAAGAAAGGTGATAAATCCAGAGATAATTTTTTTCCTATTAGTCCTTCTTCAGAAGACTACAACTTTATTTTCATTCACAAGATATATTTAATAAATACTGAGTAATCTTTTTATAGATCAATATATCATTACTCTTTTGAGCCAAACTCTTTGTGATGGAGAAGGAAAATGTGCCAGTAATCATGAAGGCAAACATTTTCAGCCTGATTCACTTAGAATTTACTTAGATGTTAACTTACCTCTTCAGATCTTTGAATGAATTTTGTAAAGGACTGGTCCCATTCGTGATAGGTTTATTATTCTCATAGTCACAGAGTCTGCTCATGATGGATTGCTTAGTCTTGGAGGATGTTTGTACTTCAAGTGATTCTGGCCTGTTGCTTGACACCATGTGAATTAAAATATAAACTTCCAAATGTGTCACAGGAAGATTACTCTCCACCGAAGAGGAAAGAGTCAATATGAAAAACTCAGAAATTAAGCAAGTTGAAAAATAGAAAGGAGAAACATACCCATGTCTTTAAAAATATTTGTAATTTTTTTTCCTTCCTCCCTCCCTCCCTTTTTCTTCCTTTCCTTTCCTTTCCTTTCCTTTCCTTTCCTTTCCTTTCCTTTCCTTTCCTTTCCTTTCTCTTTCTTTCTTTCTTTCTTTTTCTTTCTTTCTTTCTTTCTTTCTTTCTTTCTTTCTTTCTTTCTTTCTTTCTTTCTTTCTTTCTTTCTTTCTTTCTTGTTTCTTTTCCTT